>WAAG01032133.1:37817-102134 GCA_013390105.1 Tichodroma muraria | reverse complement strand
ATGCTGCGCATGGTGATCCTGCCGCTCGTGGTCTGCAGCCTGGTGTCGGGCGCCGCCAGCCTGGACACCCGCTCGCTCGGCCGCCTGGGTGGCATCGCGCTCGCCTATTTCCTGGGCACCACGCTGCTCGCCTCCGGCCTCGCCGTCGCCCTCGGCTTCATCATCCGTCCCGGCGCCGGCGCCTCCGCGCTCAACACCCAGCTGGGGCTGCCGGGAGCGCAGCTGAAGAGCAAGGAGACGGTGGACTCCTTCCTCGACCTCGTCAGGTGAGGCCGCCCCGCTCCCCTCCTTCCCCCGCCCTCCCGCCGCTCTTGCTGGAGGATGATGACAGACCCGGCAGTGTTGCGCGCTGCAGCCGGGGCCGGGGAGCCCTCCTCCTCTTCCTCCTTCTCCACCTCCTTCATCTTCTTATCCTCCTGCATCTTCTCATCTTCCTGCGCCTTCCCGTTATTTTTCTCCTTCTCCTCATCCTCCTTCTTTATCTCCTTCATCTTACCCTCCTCCTCATCCTGATCCTGGCTTCTCCAGAAGCGCGGCTCTCTGCCCAAGTACCCGCAGCGTGGTCAGGTGTCGGGCTGCATGGTGCTCTGCTTCTCCTCGCTTTGTTTTTAGTTTTGCCTGGATGGCTGCAAGGATGAGTCGAGGCTTGCTCAGAGTTCTGGGTGCCTAGGCCCGTTTTTGGTTCTGCCTGGGGGGAGAGCGGCTCCTGGGTGCTGGCTGCAGGGCAGGCTTTGCCTCACACCTTCCCCTGCCCTGCTACCTGTTGTTGCCTGTCTCCTGCAGGCAGGGCAGGGCTGGGCAGCTCTTCTCATCCCTCACACATGCGTTTTTCTTTAATTCTCCAACACTTTACCCAGTCTCCTCTCCCAGACTGACTCTTAGAGTGCCCTCCTGTAGATGTGGGGCATGGAAATGCAGCCCTGTAATTCTGTGGAGGACATACCCTTAACATTGTCCAGTGTGAGGATGCTCTGTAGGTTCATGAACTTCCCATCCTACCTCTGCATCTTGCAAAGACAAGACTTGCATTCCCCAAATCTATCTGGAAACAAGGCTTCCCCTTATAATCAGGTGATAGTGTTTTTGTGTGTCTTTACCCCTCCTTGCAAAGTTGCAAGCTTCACCTTTTTTGTTTTTCTCAAAGCCCACGTCTTGTTGAGATCTGTCTGGCTTTTTAAATAAGATAGGAGCACACAGACAAATGAGGCAGGTATCCAGATGGTGCTTTGAGTGGGCTTCCAACTACATTTCCTTGTGCTTTGCACCCAGGTACAAACACAAGAATAAGGTAGGTGACCTGTGTCACAGCAAAGTGGCTGGGGAGTTGAGCTTAGTGGATATCCTGGTAATTTCAAAGCTGAGTGGTTTTATTTATTTATTTTGATTGTTTGCTTTGCTTTTATGAGTCCAGTTTTTCAGCTGAGATATGTTTTTGCTCTGTCTGGATAAGTGGATGTGGCAACAAAGATAAAGACTTTCTGGGGAAAAAAACCCAACAAAACAACAAAAAAACAGCCCCAAACCCAGAACTGAACTTACAAATTCAGGCTAATGTCCTTTTCTCCCCCTGAGACAAGTATGTTCCCTTTGGATAGAAAGTAAGTCTGGTTTGTTCCATTGGCAGCCACGTACTGAGTGTCCTCGGCTCACCTCTCCCTCTCTTAAGAACCGACAATTAAGGACCTCTCTGAAGGACCAGCAATTCCTGACAGCTTGTTAAGAAGGAATAGCAGGACAACGGGAGTAGGTAGTGTGGCTGTGGTGGTGATATGTTGTTGAATGGAGGGGAGGGAGGTGAAGGAGAATTGCCAAAAGAAGGAGTAGGCACACCTGGGAGAGCTGGGAAGGTGCTGGTAGTGGTGGCTGCCCCAGAGCATCCTGGTGTGGCTGCTGTGCCTTGGTGTTACATCCCTGTGTCACCTGGCAGCATGGAGTAGGATGCAGTTGAGGAACAGGCCAGGGATGTTCCAGTGAGCTGCAGGCTGTGGGTGACATCTAAAGTTCAGAGCAGACAGCTGTTTCTTGGTCTGGTCTGTAAATGCAGGTGTAGAGTTCATCTTCAAAGAGGTAATAATGGTGATGGGATTGAGCCCCTAATTCCAAAGCAGGGCTCATAATGATGAGACTTGGGTAAAGCATGGTGGGTTGCAGAGGAATTTCCTTCTAGGAGAAGAGGGGACAGGAACTTTCCTCCAATGCATGTATGGGGGGCTGTGAATACAGCTTTTTCTTGGAAGGACTTTCCCAGGGAAGGACTGTTGCAGCCACTTTGTTGCAGTCAAGTTGTTACAGCAGTGACAGTGAAATCCAGTCCAGAAAAGTTGTGTTTGGATACAGCCATCACTATAACTTTCAGTCTTAGCACAGATCCCTGACAGACTGAGGGATGGAGAGAGTATGTGATTTTCAGGAAATAAGATCTCTCTCTCTGCTGTGTAATACTATTTCTTTAACTGTTCTTGAAAACGTGTTTGTTTTGGTTTGAGCACTGAACTTGGACCCTGCTGTGATGGAACTCAGTAGAGAAACATCTTGAGATAGCAAAACCTTGATTCTATGGGGCCTGGAGGGTTGAAATGATTGCTGTTTGTGTGGGTGGGTCCTGCAGTATCCTGCTCTTTGCTTCTCCAATTATCTCATTTGGCCATGAAACTTTCTATGAGATGCAAGAAAACTCCGTTTTCAGTTGTGGCACAAAAGTAACTTTGTCCTTCAAGGCTTTGCTGCTGCTTGGTTTTAGAGTAAAGGTAAAAATGAGTTGCAAATGGGTAAACTGAGTCCCCCTACAGCATTGAAAACCAATGTAAAACATGACCCAAGGAAGAAACAGCAAAGAGGAAATCACAGCTATGTTTCACTATTTGGTTCTGCAGATCACTTTTGCCTTTGGGAAGTCTTTAATGTAACGACCAAAGATGTTGCTTTTCATTGTTGCATCCATGTCTGGAGGCCAGCTTAGTTCTCGTTTTTCCTTTCCAAAGTCTAAAGCTTCCTCACAAACATGCATCTAGGCATGGAGAAACAACCTCTGGAAAAAAGATTTATCTTGGGCTTTGGTGCCAAATGAATGATGACTCACTGGTGAACCCAAAGGCTGTCTCAGTTTTATTTTGTCCATTGACCATAACCTCCAGGTCTGATTTGTCTGGCTGGAGGTGCTGGAGCATTCTCCTGGTTTCCCTTCTGGCAAGTGCTAGAGGCAAGCAAGCCTTGAGCATGTCTAGTCAGGGCTTAGGCATACTGTCCTCTTCCCCAGGACATGGGGGGGGACAGCAGATCTGTCATAAGGTGCTTTTGTGCCCTGAAGCAGGGATGCTGATGGCTAAGGCAGTGATCACGGGAGGAGATCCAACAAGAGTTCACAGCTGCTTCCACAATGCTGATGGCTTTTAAAAAAGCACCCCCGAACTCAAGGCAGGTTCTCAGAATTCCTTAAATCTGTCAGCAGAAGACGAGGGGAGTGAAGGGAAATTTTACAATTTCTGGGGTTTTCCCTTATTTACTTGGTGGAGAAGATAAAGCAACAGACACTAAAGAGAGTTTGTGAGCTTGATTGTGAAGTGGTTGGCAGCTGGAGGAAGAGGCTGGCTGGGATGTGGTGGGCTCTGGGGCTCAGCCCCCACCTGAGAAGGTGACACTGTAGAGAGCCAGCTTGGCTCTGCTTGTAACCAGGCATGTAACCAGGGAGAGGGAGTCCCAAGGATGGGACTCCAACCACCTGCTCACACAGCCCACCTGCAGCTTGTTGGAAAGCAGTTGAAACAGCAGGATGAAGTGTTTTGCAAGAACCTATTGATTTGTTAACACTTTTGATGGGCAATTGTCACGACTGAATGTTTCAATAAGGTCAGAGTTTTGTTCTAGCTCTGATTTATATTTGCTGATTCAACTAAATTGAACAGTTTCACAGGAATCTATTGATCCTGTCAAAATTTTGGTTGGTGGGTGATCGTGGCATTTCAATTCCGTGAGGTCAATGTTTTGCTGTCATTTTATACAAAGGACCTAAGTAGAAAATCTCACTCATCAATAAAGAAGCATTTCAACAGAGTATTTTACAGTTGTTTTTGTGTGTTTTTTTTGGTGGAAAAAAAGGTCTGAAACAGGCTTTCTTTGCTGAATTTTGGGATGAAAACATGTTTTGCAGCTGTGGAATTGGCTTTGGGGAAGGGAATTCTGTTTTTAGTCCAACCCTAGCTGTTACAGTCTGGGAAGGGGAGGAGGTAATCCCTTTTTTTTTAATAGGAAGGGTTCACAGAGGTCCACATGTCTGCCCCAAGCAGTAAGGTCAGGGTTTCCCAGTTTGCCAGGCAAGTCTGCAAAAGCTGTTTAAATTTTACTGCTTCTCAATGCTCTGTCTCTCTGCCAGATGTTACCAGCTGAGCTGCCAAAGGGAGCACCCACTGCAAACTCATGCCTTTGCTCCAAGTGTCTTCAGAGCCATAGGGAAGGCAGACATGAGCACAGGGAGAAGCATCAGTCGTGTTTTGCTGGCTGGGCTGCAGAGCAGGTGGCCAGAGTGGGCCATCAGGCAGTGACCTTCTCCTGGACACCAGCTGCTGCAGTAGCACTTGCTCCTTATAGCCTTGGTCTTCCCAGTGAGTCACCCAAAACCAACCATCCCTGAAATCCCAGTGTGGAAAGACAGTAAAATGTAACTGTTAGAAGAGGAGGGGGAGATGCCACCTTTGAATTCATAAATAGAATAAAAAGTGTCCAGGCAATGGCTGCAGTTACACTAAGAGACAAGCTGACCTCTGGGTTTGAAGCTGATGGCTGTTCTTAAGTGAAGGTAACTGTCCCACTTTGCTTGTGTCACTTGCTCAGTCTGGAATCTCTCTCAAAGTACAGGGTTTGCTGATCATTCATGTGCCTGCACTCTCTGGCAGGGTTTTTTTTTAGTAAGCCTCTGAACATTTCTTCTCCTTTCATTTGTTCCTTATATTTGTTGCCTTTTACTACTGAATCCCCTGTTACGTTTTATTTTTCAAGCATCAAAAATACAGACTGGACCATTAAGGCAAAAAAGTATCAAATATCTGCTGTAAGTAAACATGTTTTCGAGTTTCTCTGTGTTAAAACAAATGCACACACTCAAAATATGAGTAGGTACAGGGCATCCACATATCAAAAAGTAGATGAGGAAAATTGCTGTGTGATATTGAATGAAAATCTTGGCACAGAAAGGAAAATGAAGGTACTGGAGGAATTCAAACTGGACTCTGGCTGTTTGCCACAGATGGCAATAAAGTTGCTCTGAGTGGACTTGTACCATTGGAAAAAACCCTGAAAACTGGAGATAACCAACACAGAATGTTTTTTTGTAGACGTCCTAAAAAAAGTATGTTTTTCAACAGCAAGGTTTTTGGCCTCAGAAGTGGAACCTTTTTGTAAGAAGCAATGCGAGACAGGAATGCATAGTATTTTAGGGTTTCATTCCATTTGCCTGGATTTCCCTTCACGCTTTTGCTGCCAGAGCAAAGTTGTTTGCAGAGCTCTAGCAAACGAATCATTTAGAAACAGTTGTTAATAATAATCCCTTACACATACAATGGAGGAGTTCCTGTGTAATCCTCATCCCTGGTGGAAAGATACAGGCCTCTAAAGAAGAGAGCAATTTGACCATAATATCAAAATGGAGAAGGAGGAGAGTTACAGCTCCCCTTTTCTCCCTTTGCCAGCTGCAGGTTCCCTTACTTGTCTGGGATTCCCAAGAGTGGATGTTGCAGCTAAAGTAAGATTTCTATTACAGTGGAAATACAGTGGGATCCTCCTGGGGAGTAATGGTCCGTTTTTGACTGGTAGGAGCAGCTTTTCACGGGAAGGAAGGTGCATTTATCCAGCTGTGCACAGGGAGATGGTGCCGTGAGCACAGTATTCAAGCAGGAAATGCACACTCTAACACCCACCACCCTTGGTGCTGCTACTTTCTTGTTCCTGTTTTGAGAGGGGTGCTTTCTCACCCTGTCTGTTGTGTAGTTATATGGGGGTTTCCTGGCTCAGCCCAGCTGTTGCTTCAGCTGTCCCCTTTGGCAGGTGTGCAATGGATTTCTGATACGGCTTTTTTTGGGGCTGTCTGTGCAACTTGCAGCGGGCAGAGAGAGGCCTTCCTGCCTGGTGCTTGGTGAGGGGAGTAAAGTGTCTCTGTGCCACCTATTTCCCTTTTGTGGCACGAAGGGGTTGGGGTCTGTGTGTGTGCGGCGAGGTGCCGGCAGCGGTGGAGCGCCTGCGGTACAGGCAGCACATCTGTCCCCCTGCTGTGGTGTGTTACTGGCCGGTTTCGTTCGTGCCACGTGCAGCAAGTTTTGTCGTCCTGTGTTTGGGGCCAGGGCTGTCTGATCCCACAGTGCTGTGCTGGGCTCCTTATCACCCAAACCCAGGGTTTGGCCAGCGCCGTGTTCTTGTGATAATCCACGTCTGCTTCAGGAGGACAACCGTGTGCTTTGGCACAGGGCATGGGGATGGGGCCATCAGAAACAGTCAACAATCCAGCCATACAGCCAGGGTGATTTCCCTAAACTCCATGTTCACATTTGCTACAGCCTTTCGAAGCACAAACACCTTCTAAACCTTTGGTCCTCAGAGAAAACGGCTGGCTGACACACAGATTTCATTTGCATTCCCAATTACACAGCTCATCAGCTTTCCTGTTTGTTGGTTCACCCTCACAGGAGGGATGTCCACACCTCCCCATGCAGCTCCTCTGCTCACGGGGACAGAGAGCTGTGTGAGCTTCACCTCACCAGGTGTGAGGAGCAAACCCTGCAGGCACAAGTCCACGATGGGCCCAGGCAGGTCACCAGCCAGCTTTTCTCTCTGCCCGAAGCACGCGGCATCTTGCCCCGTTTTTTAGGCGCTTGCGGTGGTGTTCTTGCACAAATCCATCCAAAGGTAAGAACTTGTGATCTAACCCACCTGTAATTAAAGTTGAGTTTAATTTGCATGCTGACTGATCTGAGGTAAGCAGTAAGTGTAGTCTGTGCAGACCTCGTGTCTCTGAGATAAGCCATTTATTTGTAGATTGCTTTTTATGACCCGACACATTTTCTTCTTAAGTGTTGGGATCTGAAACAGAGGAGCAAAACATTATTTTCTGTGGTTTTGGTATTTTGCAGTCAGGTGTACTTAGAAGCTGGATTGAGCAGAACATATAACTCCTTCTGAGCTGCTTAAGATCCAAATTTTTTACTTGGCAAATTGTCAAGTCCTGCGACTGGTGCTGGGGGAATAAAGCAAAGTGTCTACTCTAGGGTTTTTTTTAGCACTATTCACACTTGAAGTAAGAACCTGCCCCTTGCCTTGCTGTGAAAGGGTTGCTGGCATCACTTAACTATGTGCTTCAAGTATATGCTTGGAGATAAGTTAATGTTTAGTTACTGAGGCCCATGCCTGACATACTGTGCAAATTATGGAGGGTTTGGTTTCCTGGCCACATTTAAACATTGGAGAACCATATTGTTTAGGCTTTAGGATTGCTTCCTTTGGTTTTGTTTTCATCAGAATGGAAAAGCTGATTTAAAGGAAAAAAAAAAAAAAAAAGAGAGAAGAATTGATTTCTGGTTGGTTTTCAATCTTTTTTCATCTCTGCTTCTTCAAAGTCCAGTCAGTTCTTTTTTAAAAGAAGTAATCATCCTGCTATGAAAAGCTGAAAAGAAATACCCTTCTTTTCCCAACAGCATGAGCCCATTTGTATATGTGATATTTTACTCCTGATAAAAGCAAGTTTGCTTTTACTTTACTCAAGTTTTTATCCACCAGAGAGTTCCAGCTGTGCAAGAACTGATGCACGTTAGCTGTTCCATTGATCTTATTTGACCAATTCTTTAACATCTTTGCTGAGTGAGAGCTCGCTCTCCTGCTTTCAGGCAGACAGACAGCTGTATTGTCAGCTTTTGAGGAGAAAAAGTTGCTGTTTCTTTCGTGCTTGGTGGGATGTAGACTCCAGAAGACAAATTATTCTTGCAGCAGTCCTCCTAGTGCACTTGTAGTGCGAAAAAGAGAGAGAGAGAGAGAGAAAGAGAGAGGCTAAGGTATTTCACAGCAGACAGGAGTTTGATGAAGTTCCATGTCCTTTACAGTTGCTGTCAAGGCTGTGGGAAAACTCCCTGTGTGGCAGGAGAACAGGGCTGTGCAACCAAAAAGGCCAAAGTCCTTACCTGGGCCATATTTTAATCTCCCTCTTGCTTTCAAAGATATGACTGCTGCTCCTTTACTTGCTCTGGTTTGGATTTGCACATTCCATGCCATTTGTGGAATGGCCACAGCCAGGTTTAATGTTTGCCTGGGTAACTATGGCAAAAATGGGGAGAAGTTAGCAGGGCACAGCCTGGAGGGAGCTGCGGCTTCCTCGGAGCAGCGCAAAGAGCAAAGGATGGGGAGCAGCTATCCAAGTGGTTTTTACCACAATTAACTGGCACTGGGTAAAGTCTTCTGTTTCCTTACCATAAGAGTTCTTGTGTCTCTGTGTTGCCTTCTACTGGCAGTATTTTCAGCTCATACCCATCACGTTCCTGCCCTTGCCAACTGGGGTCCTGCCATGACCCCAGAGATCAGGTTTTATTCCTGTTTTCCTTTCTGACACAGAAAACCAAGAGCTGTCATTGGGCTAGGGGAACAGGTGCTCTTTGCCCATAAGGGGAGAAAGGAATTACAGCATTAAACTATAAGATACCACAAGAAGCTTGGAAGAATGCCCTGCTCGGTCCAGTTCACTATTTGAATTTCTTGTCTGCATCCTGTATGCAGACACATACTGGATGGTCAGAAAGAGTGTACATCACTTTGCATGCTGTCCTCTCTGCACTAACCTGGTGCTAGAGTGGCATTTCTGTGTGAAGGCACTACTGGATCCAGAAGTTCCATAGGAGTTGCCTGTACTTTCCATCTGTGTTGTCTAAGCTCTTGCAGAGAAGGCTGGCCCGTGATATTGTTCTGCTCTTCCTTGGTGATCAGGGGAGCTGGCCTTGCTGTGTTGAAGGGTTAAGCCATTCTCGTAAGTGGATTTTGCTGATTGGATTGTCCTTCATGTTGATGCTGTGAGCGAAGTGTGATCACATGAGCAATGTTAAAAACCTGCCTGTCACTGGAGGCCCAAGCTGATGCTGCAGTGGGTGTGGCTGAACCAGTTTCAGTACCCCTGGGCAAGGGGTGTGTATAACCAGCATTGTGTGATTGCCTCTGGTGGCCCTGCTCAAAAGGTGAGGTGTGGCAGCAAGCATCTGTCATCTCTTTCATGTGAGCCAAGGGAAGATGGCACCCACACCTCTGGACACAAACAAGCTCCATGCTGCCAGAGTATCTTATACCTTGTACTTGCCTTTGAAAAAAGAACTGTGTTTCTGAGAGTAAGGTACATTGGTGCATTCATTTAAGAAGTCCTCCATCACATATTTCATTTCCTTGTTTGTCTTTTACAGAAACCTGTTTCCTGCAAATCTTGTTGCTGCAGCTTTTGAAACGGTAAGATCTGTGTGGACTTTGGACGTGAGCTACAGTGCATAGGCTCTCTTATTGGAAGGGGACTAGAAAGATGGTGTAGAAAATACCAGAAGTTAATTATAGAAGGTGGGGTTTTTAAAAGCGCTTGATATAGTCAGATGTACAACTTCCATGGCAAATGCTTTGAAAAATATTCCTCAAACAAAAGCATATTCAAAGTGTCCCACCTTTTCTGCCTTCACCAAAAATATTTTTTAAACTTCAGGTGCCACCTTGGGCAGCAGTGACAATCCTGCTTTGTGCCAGGCTGCTTACCATTTTGCAGGAGCTAGCTGGGAATCCTTTGGCTGTGTAGTTTAGAGCTGGGCTCAGAACAGGCAAGGCTGAAGATCTTTAGGCTATTAAGCATTACCTGTTGCCTAATGGTTTTATTCAGGAGTTTCCATTGTATCCCTTGCTGGATTAATTACTCAGCCTGGTTTCTCTTCCAACAGACACTCTGTGTGGTGGGATGATAACTGGCACACATAGTGTGGTTTTAACTGATGGATAGGATCTGTAGGGCTCCAAGAAGATTTTGATTTAGTTCTCAATGCTAATTTAATATGTCAGGATATAGAGTGTTGAGAATATTGTCATGTGGCAGAGTGATTCTTTATGATACAGGAGCAGAATAATAGCTTTTACCTTCATGGTGTTCTGTGGGTTTGCTTTTGTATCAAAACCAAGGGCAAAGTCTTAAAATCAATTTCCATTTTGCATGAGTATATAATACAGTACAAGTCAATATTCCATGAGTAAAAGTAGAAGCAGTACAAAAATAACACTACAAAAAGGATATTTTGTGATGCCTCTAGTGTCAGGGTTGTGTGTGTTCAGGGATGAAATAAACCATTCCTCTTTTCCTCTGTGCTGCTGTTGTCACAGGGAATTGACAAGGACAGAGGCTTTTCCTTCCCTCCTTTTATATTTAAAGAAAACAAGCCCAAAGAAGTGCCCTGCTTTTGTGAGGTGTCTAGTTTGTTTATCAAAGTGAACCATTGCCCTAGATTTTAGATATTTTGCTGACAATTTTAATGCCTGCCTCACCATTTTTGTTTGGTTGTGGTTTTTTTCTTACCTGCAGTATGCGACAGACTATAAGATACTGCTCAGGAACACAACCTCTGGAAATGCCACATTGGAAAAGGTAAGGTCACTTCATAGGTTTTTAGACAAATTGTTGTCAGTAATATTTGGCTACTTCACAGCCTTTAATCCTTTCCAGCAGTCTTGAGAAAGAAACAAGTACTTTTATTTGCCTGGAACTGAGATTCACACAAGCTGAATGAGTACCCACAGCCACAACAGAAAGCTGTGGTCAAGAGAGTTGAGCTCAACTGAGGTGACCCTTGACACTATATTTTTTTAGGCCATGCTTTCTTAGACCTGGTCTCACTTGATCTAAATTTTAGTCAGTCTACCTAATGTTTCCAAATAACTTTCTGTAGACTTGGAGCTAAATAGCAATCAGGCTGGCTGAGTATGTCCCTTAAACCTCACTCTTCATTAAGAGTTTGGAGAGAATGAGTTTTTTTCCCTTTATCCAAGACTCTTTAAAAAAAAAAAAAAGAGATTTGTTCGGTTGAGAATTTTTTCTCACTGCTGAAATTTTGCTTGAAGCAGTAACAAGTAGTCTGAAGGAGTAAAAATTACAAACAGAACATTACAAATAGGCTGCTGTTGCAATGGTATCTTAAAGGGAATGGATGTGTAGGTAAAGAAGAGAGTGGTATCTTCAGTATGTAGATGGTAGGACTATCAGAGACGCTCTGTATCCCACTGTGTGTCATTTCTCCTGCAGAAAGGCCTATCACACGTGTTTATTATTGGCCAGAGCCAACATGTTGCAGGCCCAGCAATAATTACTGTTGTCTCACAAGCAGCATGCTGTGAAACAGACCCAGGGTCCCAGCCTGCAAGGTGTCACCTTGCTCCAGGTAAAGTGTCTCATGTGCTGCCATGGGATTTTTGGGAGACTGCTCTGAGAAATTACTTTCAAGGTGATTTTCTCTTCCTCAGGCTCAATCTGGCTGTCTGAGCTCAGTGTCAGATGTTGGGTCACTACGTTTTTAATATGATTTGAATTCCCCTAGGGCAAGAGACTTGTAATGTTTGCATTTGTCATGGAAGGGCTCAGCTGGGGTTTACCTACCAGTCTGTAAAACCATCAAGGAAAAAGCAGTTGATGCTCACCCAGAGGGACTCCAAGCACAGGAAGCATCAGCTTCATTCCCTTCTCCTCCTCACGCGTGGTGTGCGAGCAAGCGATGCAGAACGGAGTGTGTGTGAACTCTGCTTCCAGCCCTGGGCTGAACTTCCACCAGCCCTGCAGACAGGGTGACAAGTGACTGGGATGACACATGAACTGAGCAGGGGCAAAGCTGTGCCTTGCCTGAGACCTGGCATCCCAGGCTGGGCAGTTCCACTGGGGAGGGAGGCAGCTCCCCCTGCCCGTGCCTGTTGGATGGCATTAGCCCGGATCCGCGGTCACCCCGTGTGACACGACACGGATGCAGACTGTGGAATCCCAAATGAGACTTTCTCTCTGCGTGCCCTCCTGCCCTCGGGCAGGGCACGCCCCTGCAGCTTTGTGCTGCTAAACCACGTTTGGCATGAAAGGCTGTAGCAACTGCACTTAGGTTTGTGCGTTTGTTGCAGAGTGCAGGGTTATTCGACATTTTAAACAAGGGTAAGTGAAAGGGTAAGTCTTTTATTTATCTTCCCTGTCAGGTTTGATATGGGCTCTGTAGCAACCAAGCATGGGTTAAGGCTAACCATATCCATTGGACAGAGTGCTGGCTGTCAAGGACTTTTTTAATGCTTGTTCAACACCATCGCTTTTCCTTAAGAATGCATCTTGTGGTCCTTTAAAATGCAACGTTATTTTTTTTAGTTTTTCCTCTCTCTTCTTCCTGCATATCAGTCTCCTGTATGATGTAACATCAGAAAAAATATTCTGAATATGCCACTGATGTCTGTTTTTGCCAACAGTTGTGATGATGTAAAGGTTATTTCTGCTATTACTTTTCCAAAACCTTTTTTAAATTGTTGGAGCAAAACCAACTTTACTTTTTGAGCTTCTTTAATTCCAGAAGACGCCCTACTGTCTCTAGGGGAGAATGGACCAAACAAAAAGAGAGCATTATCTCAGTTTTGTTAGCTCAGTTTCTGTACTGGTCTGACCATAGTATTTATGGATAAATGAGGATTAAGTTTGGAAAGAAGAGTATGATTTTCAAATATCATAGTGACAGAAGTTTGGTTCCAGGGGAATAAGATCATATTCCTATCTACTTTTTTCTTTCATCAGCAGAATATTTGAGTGAAGAGAAAAAATATTTTCCTTCATCTTTCTGTATGAATAGTGTAGAGCAAAATTTTCCATTGATTATCTTTTCCCCCCACTAGGAGGGAAATAGGCCCTGTCTTCTCTCGCTGATGAAATGAATAGTGGGACACATAGTTGTTTGCTCAGCCATGTCCTTTTCTGTTGTTTCACGTGCTCACCTCATGTTTACCCAGCTTTTATGGCTACATCCTCTCTGTCTCTTTGGCAGCAAGACTTCCTGGGGCACGGACTATCTCACTCTACCATCTGCAGCACAGGGAGCCTGGGGGGGCTCAGTTCCTCTTGGACAGGAGTAAAAATACACAAACCAGTGATTGCTCTTCTTCCCCACACCACATGGCTGCATTTTCTTTTCAGCCACCTGCTACTGGGACTGTTCAATGTCAGCAGTTGTTTCCTTGATAAGCATTTTGTTTCAAGAGCTAAAAAACAATGGGATCTTCAGAAAGATTCAAGGACCAGAAGAGCTCCATGAATCTTCCTAAGAGAATGCTTAATTTCAGGCAAACAATAACGTGTCCCATAGTTTGCCCAGGAACAAAGTTCTCATTAAAGCTGTTTTTGTTTGGTGTCCACAATGCTGCTTGGTTTGGCTGCCCCTTTGGGGTGATGCACTCTTCTGTGAGAGTACAAAAAGGCTGTTCAGCATCTGCCAGTTTCAGAGGCCGGGATTGTGAGGATCTTCCGCTGAAGGTTTTCGGCTGGACTCATTCCACATTGTGTCGCAACGAGGTGGAATTCCCTGAATGCTGCAGATCATCCCCTGGGTTTGCAGGGAGAAATTTCTTGCAATAAGTCACTTCTCTAGGCAAGTGGTGCATCTCCCACCTACACCCACAGTTTTGGGAGGTGATGGTGAATGTTGTGTGTTGGAAAGAAATGGGTGAGAGAGAAACAAGGATGGAGCAAGACCTGAAAGTGGGGACAGGATGGCAGCGAATAGAGGGGGACAGCTCACAAGCTTTTGGCAGCGTCACACATGGTCATCTTCTGGTCACCAAGAGGCCAGGGAGTCCCCAGATGACAAAATCTAGGCTTGAAGTGCTGGTGAGCACTTGGAGAACAGCAGCAGCAGTTACCACAGCGCTGGGAGCAAGGTGGACAGAGACCTCTCCAAGGGTGAAAGAAGACCATGTACTGTCATTAGGGAGAGTACAGAGTTTCTCTCCCAGAAGCATCCAGGTCAGAACAGAGAATTTCTGTTCCATAGCAAAGTTTGATACTTTTTTTTTTTTCCAGAATGAGAACCAAAACAAAAGAGTAATCACTGTGGGTTTGTTTTTTTTTTGTGGGTTGATTTGGCTTTTTGGTTTGTTTTTTTTTTTTTGGGGGGGGGGTTGTTTGGGGTTTTTTTGTGGGAGGATTATTATTATTAGTAGTAGTAGTAGTAGTATGGAATGGTTTGGGCCCATTATGGTAAAATTCCATTCCAGCTGAACTTTTCATATTACCCCTGTATCAAATGAACCCTGTATAAAATGATATATATTATAAAGTAATATCCCATGTACACAGATGGTTTGTTTAATTAATAGGGGGGTGTCATTTGTTTTGTCTTAACTTTTCTAACCACAGAAGAGTTTAGAGCTTTCAGTCACAAAAACCAGAATATAGCCAAAACTATCCAGACAGAAGTGTTAGTGTGTGTGACAGCATGTTTCT
The DNA here is from genome assembly GCA_013390105.1 of Tichodroma muraria. Lineage (NCBI taxonomy): Eukaryota > Metazoa > Chordata > Aves > Passeriformes > Sittidae > Tichodroma > Tichodroma muraria. The sequence goes on along the minus strand of WAAG01032133.1, from coordinate 87,643 downwards.
TCAGACATCTCTGGAGATACACTGTGCCTAATGCTTAGTATCTGTCCATGTTCTCATTTCTTTCAATCAGGAATCAAATAAATAGTAGCAGCTCAGCTCTGAACAGAGCTGAATTTTGAGAAGAATTAGAAGCAACTACCATGAAAAATTGCAGATTTTTATATATTAAAAAAAAAAAATTATTTTTTACCTAGTGAATAAAAAAAGCCAGCACCTTCACTGTTTGTAAACACTTCTCTTAACAGCAGTTTAACCCTCCTGCTTTTGTGTATAATTTGCATTTTATCCCCTTCCCTGCAGAACTTTGTTTCCACCTGCCATTGAGAGACAGTCCAGTTCAGCAGTGTACTTCCAGCAAAAACATCAATCTTAAGCAGGCTGGTTTTATCAGATTTAGGAGATCAGTATCCTGAGTTCTTTAGTCAATATTAATTTCAAACTTTTAGCTCAGAATGTATTTTTCTTTCCTAGTGTTGAGCTAGTATCCACTCTAACTAGCCAAAAGGCCAAAACTTGTACACAAACTTCATCTGTTATGGGAGTTCTTCCAAATAAAACAACAATTTGACATGTTTGTACTGCCAAGTTGGAGAGAAAAAAACCCCGTTTGTCAAAACAATTATATTTTTATGTAGCCACAAGAGCACTCATTCAGTTTGTGTGATACTACATTGCCGAAGAGAGCTCTGGCTCTCTTTGAGAAGCAAACCGTGAAGTACCAACAGAGCAGACCTGTGGGTAGACTAGTTTTTGTCAATAGGTGGATCCTGTTTTTTATCCTCTTACTTTTTTCCCAGGAGGCGACAGCTTTCTGAGAAGGAGAACAGGTATCTATCTTCTGTTCTTTATCTCCCACAGCTGACATGGACAGGTGAAGGAGTGGCTTGCCACAGTTTGCTGCCTTTCTCTGCCTTTCTCCCCTCTTTCTGCTTCGTGTCATTGGTCGTTTTCTCATGGTTTTCACCTTGGTATCATCATTGTGCTAAAGTCCTGAGTAAACTATGGAGTTTTCTTGTTCAGGTCACTGAGAACACAGCTACTATATTGAAGGGTACATGGGGAGGTAGTAGCAGGCCCTTTCCTTCTCCACTGAATCCATGCCAGCTCATAACTAGGGAAGTTTGTACCTGAACTGCGTCAGATCTTTTTGATTCCCTTCAACAAAATAGGTTCTCCTTTCCAAAATAGGTTCTGCTTGTTGATTTCAGATCAATCAGACAGCAGCAAAATGAGGTGGCGCTTTTGTTAGGTTTTCTCCTGTTCTCACAAGTGACAAGCCTTCTTTTTCTGTCTCTGCAGATCCCTGTCGGTACTGAGATCAGAGGGATGAACATCCTGGGACTGGTGATGTTTGCTCTGGTTTTAGGAGTGGCACTGAAAAAGCTTGGCCAGGAGGGGGAAGATCTGATTCGCTTCTTTAACTCATTCAATGAGGCAACAATGGTTTTGGTTACCTGGATTATGTGGTAAGTGTGTGACTGCAGATACACCTGCACTGCAGTGTTATGTTCAGATCAGCCAGCTCGCATTTCATCTCTCTGTCCAGCGTTTTCCTATGAGATCCCTCATCACAGCAAAAGTGAATTTTGTGATGTCACACAATGGGGTCTTTTCTCCTTGCTTGTGCCCTGTAGTGAGACAGTCACTCATAACTTAAGGTATCGGGCTGGAGAACTTCAAAGGGGTCCCTATAAATCCTCTCCAGGACTCCTTTTTGATTATTTAGTGGAAAGAAAACTCAGTATTTCCTAAAGCTGATTTTTTTTTTTCTCTTGCCTATTAATGAGCAAATACATTATTTCACTTAATTCCTTGGAGTCTGGAAAAGTTGATGGGCTGAATAGTGCTCTGATCAATCCCACAAAGCTTTTCATGCCAAAAAAAGTCTGTTAGATAGGAACTGGAGCACTCTGAACTTTTTCATTAGGCAAGAAAGCAGCGTTGGAGGAGGCAGGCACCTCTAGAGAGTGGTTCAGGCCACCTAATCTGGGGTAGGAGCAGCCTTCTGGCTGGGTTTTCCGTCAGGTGGGATGAACCTGCGGCCTCAGAGCAGTATCATGGCTGTCCTTGGGTAGCTGGGTAGAGTTAGGCTGCTCCTGTGAAACCAACAGTACTAATACCTCATGTACAAAATTAAAAACATTCATAAAGACAGCTAGCAAACAAATTAAGAGCGGGACATTTCTCACTCCCTTTCCAAAGCTGGTGAAAAAGCTGTAAATGTACCTTAGCAGAGGTATTTTTTTCTTCCTTCATTCTGCATTTTTCATTCCTACTGTTTTCCTCTCCCTAAGAAGTAGAAGGGTTTTAGCAAAACACCTGATTTTACACAGGCAGGTCTATGTTAGTTGCTATCATAAGGGATTGAAAAATCCAGTCTCCAAGCAGCTTAAGTTTTTTTGCTCTTGAGTGTAATTCCTTGGACACTGAATACTGATAAGAGGCAATTCATGTATTCAGCTTATTACAGTGCTAGCACTTCAAGCCAATCAGTTGGTATGTAATCCTTTATTTTGTGGATTATGGGGACCACTGCTGACCCTTAACAGTGAAACCCTTACTTGTTCTCTTTCCTTCTTTAAGGCTCTTGTGTAGTCCTGGTATTTATTCAAAATCTGTCAAGCTGCATGTGCTTCCCAAGGGATACTTTGGAATGGTGAAATCATACTACCAGGAGCAAAGGCAGTTTAAACTCATATCTGGTCCTAGCAGCACTTGGGTCTCAACTTTCAGTCCTTTCATCTCCGGCCTCCCTCTTCAAGGGGAGGAATTCAGAGCTTGTGCAGGGCCAGGGCTCGGCTGGATCTGGCTAATCAGGGTCCTCAGAAACACAGTTCAAAGGCAGAATTGCAGAGGCCAAGTGGGGAATGTTCCACAGGCCCCCCTAGGGATTTGGCCAGGGGAGGACAGAGGGTGCTCACATGGATCTGGGACATAGGGAAGTGCTCACTGCATGGAACAGAGGAGCTGCAGAACCACAGAGGGAGAGGCAGGTCAGGAAGAAGTGAGTGATCTGAGCAGCTTTAAGGCTTGCCCACCTTTCCAGACCTTTGCATGCTTAACCAAACCTTCTGAAGTTTGTCCTGACTCCACAAATCAGCTTCTCTGAACATGGGCATTGGATTCTTTATTCCTGAGATGTACAGGCAAATCTTTTGTAGTCACATGTTTTCCTGGGGCAGGATTCTGGGGAGCTGGGTGATCTTTTAGTATTTCTTAATCTTAGAAGAAAGGGATGAAGTGTGGACAGCATCTGCAGAGGTACTCAGACACAAACATCCCAGTAGAGCTTAGGAAGGAGCTGGCCCTGGGCCTGCAGTGATTCACACGGTTTGTTTAGAGCTGCTGGGCTTTTGGTACAAGGGCAGTTCAGTCTGTTCAGGGCTACTGGGATCAGAGGTGTGGCTGTGGCCTGCAGGTGGCCCTTTCCCTGGAGCAGCTCCGTGTGCTCTTGACAAAGGAAATTTCAAACAAAAGCCGATGTGGCTTGTTTCTGGATAGAAGGCATGGATGTGTGTGTGTGCCTGACTGTTGGCTTGGGGGAAGCCTGATCATTTAACTTAGTCCTTTTTAGGCAAATAGCGGAGTTAATTGCTGTCTTTGGCACATGCATCAGCAGCCTTTAGCTGATCTCTCTGGTATGTGCACAGCTTTTTCTTAACATCCAAGGAGCTGGCGCCCAGTGTGTCTGTGATTTTAATGACCTGACTCTGTACTTGTGCTGGGAATTTCTGCATGTGTAAGACTCAACTCTTTGACCCCTCTCTCTACGCCAGTGATGTGATGCTGCTCCCTTCCCTTCCCACTGGTATCTTGTCCTGGTAGCTCCTGGCAGCATTTCTGCTTCCCACTCGCCTTCCCTTTGGCACTCTCCTAGCTCTGTCTCTGGGGGCATAAGTGAACAGACCTTTTAAAAATTGACTGCTTACCATCCACCAAACAAGAGCTTAAAAGAGCCTTCCAAATTTGCCTAACTTGAGTGTGTTGTGAATAAGGAACCACTCTTCAGTAGGAGCAGCAGATTCTTTAGGGGAATGTTGTCTCTGGGACAGAAAACGTCATGTTTTCCAAGGCGTTTTGTTTGTACTTAATGACAGCCAATATTTCATTTACACAGGTATGTACCTATTGGTATTATGTTCCTTGTTGGGAGCAAGATTGTGGAAATGGAAGATATTGTGCTTTTGGTGACCAGTCTGGGAAAATACATCTTCGCCTCTATCCTGGGCCACGTAATCCACGGAGGAATCATTCTGCCGCTTATTTATTTTGCAGCCACACGGCAAAATCCGTATCGTTTTCTCTTAGGACTTATCACACCGCTCGCCACTGCCTTTGCCACTTGCTCCAGGTGGGTTTCTGTGCCGCTTCTGGGACTGCAGCCTGGATGTGTTTGTCACCCTAAACTGGCTGTATCCAGTTGTAGTTTTAGGTGTGAGTATCGTTACTGAGATTGCAGAAAGAGTCTTCTGAACATAGAGTCTCGCTGCAGTCGTGAGCTTGCCACACAGCACATGCTGATTATCAGCTGTTGAAAAGAATTCCTCAAAATATTGGGGCCGTAGCATGATGCTGAGTTGGAAATACCTTGGGGGGGGGGAAATGTCTTTAAATGATCCTGCCAGCTGTCCTTTCGATTTTAAGTGAAGTGAGAGTCAGAAGTGAGTGACTTTGTCCTCAGAAGTTTACTTTTTAAGTTCAGAAGGACCTGGACCAAATTTAGACTAATTTTGTAGGAGCAAAGCAGACTTGCTTGCTAGTGTAAAAAAGCAATTTAACATTATTTATTTCAAAGATCTGGCCTGATCAGCTTTTATTTGTCATAACCAAATGATTGAGCGTGTAATTTACACTTTTCTCAGGTACAAATACCTGATAAAATTACATATTTATATAAAATCGTTTCAGGTCATCCCCAAAAGCAGTTGCATGTCTGTCAATGGAGCTGAAGTACCATTTATAAACTCTCTCCTTCTGCATAGTAGGAGAGGGCTTATGACTAAAACTATGTAATTTATAATGCAAGAAGTGAATCCAAGAGTGATGTTTTATTTTTAATTATTTTTCTGTTCATTTGAGAAGGTACTAATACAGCATTAACGGAGGTTGCTGTTCCATCTTTTGTGTTTATACAAAAACATTGTATAATGTTTTTTGGTCATCATACAATCATAGAATGGTTTGGGATGGAAAGAACTTTAAAGATCATCTAGTTCCAGCCTCCCCTGCTATATTTGCATCTGTTACTGTATGTTTGTAGTTTGAGACTTGTTCATTCTACAGCCATATAATGCTGCATACTGTGTTAAGTCATGAGTTCTTGTTCCTGGGAGATTAAAGTCCTTATCAGCTCTTTCTGGATGAAAGCAGATTATTAAATACCTCTGCTCAAAACTCAACAAGGAGGGTCCCCCATTGCCACCACGACAGAGAGGGACTGTAAAATGGCATTGTTGTCTTGACAGTCCTGTCTGCAGCATGTTAGAAACACGAAAGCCATGAGACAGTGATGGGGCATTCAGGGCACCCTGGTGCTCTGTGTTTCATTTCCCCCTGTCCTGTTTCCAGCTCAGCCACGCTCCCATCCATGATCAAGTGTGTTGAGGAGAACAACGGAGTCGACAAGAGGATCAGCAGGTTTATCCTTCCCATTGGGGCCACTGTAAACATGGACGGAGCTGCTATTTTCCAGTGCATGGCAGCTGTGTTTATTGCTCAGCTGAACAATGTCGACCTCAACCCTGGGCAGATCTTCACAATTCTGTAAGTTTCTTACAACCACATCCTTCTGGCCCCCAGACACATTCAAGCTGTGGTCTCTCCGTTAATAACTAGCAGTTAGCATTCCACATCTCTGACCTAAAGCCTACAAACTGCCATGTAACATAATTATAGGGTGATTAAAGGATGGAATCTTTAAACCTTTACAAGATTTGCCAGAGTCTCGATTTAATAAAAGGTGGAACCTGGGAGGGGTAATTGAATTCTGAAACAGTCTTTGAGCTGTTTAAAGCTCTTTCTCACATGAAATTCCTCTCCTTCCTTAAGCATCTCACTCCTCCATCCTCCAGTCACCATTAGGCTGGGCAATTGAGGCATTCTGCACTGCCCAGAAAGCAGCCCCTGATTCCCCCTCTGGATGTCTTAGAAAATTCTCCTGACAGCTCCTTGGTTCCTTATGCATCTGTTTCATACTAAAGAAAGACTCTGTTCCTGCTTACCTCTGTCCTTCCTACCATCACATTGATGGCTTTCCTGATCAGATCTCTTCTTGTTCCCCTCCTAACTGCTTTGCTCCATTATCCCTTCCCCCACCTCAATCCTACCTCCTTCTCTAAGACTCTCCCCTCTATGCTTGGAATATCCTCTGATGTCTCATATCCCATGAAGTGTCATTATCTTCATTTCTCTCCTCAAAAGCCCTTAAATGAGGATGCTACAAGCAGTTCTGGCTCCTCACTGTGCCCAGCCACAGCTGCATCCACCAGATGCCTCCTAGGGCTGGTTCCTGGCATTTTTTTACCCTTCCTGGCCAAAAAGGGTAGGAAGGGTAAAAAGCCAGGAAGCTTCCTTGGGTTTATTTCCTTCTAGATTGTGTTTCCCAGTATGTTGTTTGTCTATTTATGGCAGGGCTGGGGCACTGTTTTTTTGTTTTTTCTGTGGGTAGCCAAATTAGCTTTTCAGGTACTTGCAGTGATTAGGTGTGAAGACAAGTCTAAGGATGATGCAGTGATAGCCTAAGGAGAGCTCAGTTGCTGACATCTGCACACAAAAATGTGTGCTGAGTACGTGCACTGCAGGTTTCCAGCTCCTGATTTAGGATCTGTGTGGGGATGCAAACGAGACACAGAGAAGGTGCTGTTCCCTGCATGGTAGGGTTTGCCCTCACACATATGGGGTCAGGAGGTGTAAGTCACTCAGCCTACTGGAGCTGGGAATGTTAGTGAGGCAGCAGGATACAGTTGTGTTGCTTGTTTCTTATCCTGAGAAGGCAGTCCTGGTGTTGAACCCGGAGCCATCGCCACAGTAACTGCTGCGGATCCCTGCTGAGCCCCTGTCCTCTGTACCCCTTCCTTTGCATCAGCAGGCAGGAAGGGGTTTGCCTGGGAAGCAAACGCTCCGTGTGTCCCATGCTGGAGCGTTTGTTTACCATTCCCATAGCGGGGAAGCACGTGCCAGAGTGCAGCAGAGGAGGGCTGGGGCTCCTCTAACGGGGCCTGGGTGTTGATTTGCAGCGTGACGGCCACGGCGTCCAGCGTGGGGGCGGCCGGGGTCCCTGCCGGAGGCGTCCTCACCATCGCCATCATCCTGGAGGCCATCGGGCTGCCCACCAACGACCTGTCCCTCATCCTGGCCGTGGACTGGATCGTGTGAGTACTGCAGGCCTCACCTCCCTGCTGCTGCAAGGCAGAGAAACATGGAATTACGGAATGGCTAAGGCTGGGGAAAAAACGTTCGGATTGTCAAGCGCGGTGTAGCGCCACCGCTGTGCTCACCATTAAGCTGTGTCATGGGGACTCCACCACTTCCCTAGACAGTCTGTTCAAATGCTTTAAAACCCTTTCCGTGGAAAATATTTTTATAATATCCAATCTAAACCTCCCCTGGTGCAACTTGAGGCAGTTTCTTTCGCTTGTTACGTGGGAGAAGAGAGTGACATCCACCTCACTGCAGCATCCTTGTAGCATGTTTAGCTGGAAACGTGGTCAAAGTACAGAATAAAACTCAGTAGAAAATAAGAACCTACAAGATGTCTGTCTGCAGGACATATAACCCGTGATGGAAAATGAATGGAAAAGGTGGTGCCTTCCCAGTTAAAGCAGTCAGTATGCTAAAATCCCTCTTCAGCTTTTTTATTCAGCCTTTGTAGAAATGTATTTCTTCTTGGCTTCAATTCCCATCAGAACAGGTGTTAAAAGTCTGTATAGAAGGTGTTGATATTGCTGGAAATTAATTGGACACTAGAAGGGCAGGGGAGGACAAAGGAAATTGAGTCTGAATATCAATTATGGGAAGCTGCCTTGGTTACATGTGGGAAGCAGTTTCCATCAGAAGCTCTTGTCAGCTGTTGTTTGATTTATTTGTTTTTTTAATAGTTTAAGGACTGGTCAAAGCACCAACACAGGCGTCACAGAGAGGCAGGGCAGGGACACAGACAGTTTGTGGCACTTGTCACTGCTGTGGGCAGTGTCATGGGTGGAACACACTGCTGGGTGTCACAAGTTTAGTAGACAGTGTTACCACCTTTCCTTTCTATCCTCTGGGAAAGAAGTAAGAGGTCAGTATGGGTGAAGTGATCTGAACCCCACTTAGGTAATTTGTTTCCAGTTGGTGGTTATTGGGCAGCTCCTGCTTTAGACTGCACCTAATGCCTCAGCATTGCTTTTTGGAAACACCAACCTCTCTGTATAGATGGTGCATTCCCACAGCAGATGTGGAAATTAGGATGCCTGAGGACACCCTTGAATTTCAGAGACTGGAGAAGGTGGCTGTATTACCTTCCCTTCTCACACAAGCCGTGTCTGTGGAGCATAATCATTCCTACAGCTTCCTTAGGGTCATCACACTTTCTTACTGCAACCTCTTGGGGATCAGCCACCTCCAGAGGACAGGAGAGACAGGCAAAGCAGTGGCTAGGCCTTTTTGTCCTGTCTTCCTAAAAGAGTACAGTAGTGGCTGGGCGTTCCACACCTGTACTTGCAAGTGATTGGAAGCAAGGGTGAAAAACTTGCCCTTCCTTTCACTCTGGGCTGCTCTCAGCCTGTGTTGTGCTGGTTGCCTGCCTTTTAAAATAGGTAGCATCCCTCTGTGGTCAACAGTATTCTAGTCGAGGAGCTCAGCCTTGTGGTAACAAAAGGGGGAAAGAGGGAGGAAGGAATTCTGTGTCCTGCTTTAATGCCAGCTGTTTAATTACCAGAGAGGACCACAGCCTCAGAATGCCTAGCAAGTCTCAAAAGCCACATGAAAACATTGTTCATCTTTATGACCCATAAATCTCTTCCATGACACCCTGGCACACTAGTTTTGTGTTGTAGGACCAAAAATTAGGGCAGGTGCTGCAGGCAACAAGTGCAGAGACCACAAGTCATTCTGCCTGGTTTTGGAAAGATCCCTTAAGCAGGTGCTTGGATTAAGATACCAGTCACAGTAGTTAAAAAAGAGAGATGGGTGCTCTGAGTCACTTTCTGGATAAGCCCAAAGTAAGTTCCTGCTCTCAACATGCATTTGAAACTTGCTGGCCTGGGGAAAGGGAAGAGGAAGGAGGTGACCTGTGAAAAGTAGGATGCCTGAGAAAGAGTAGTACCATTGCTGCTACCCACAGAGATACCAGAACCAGCTGATAGTAACAGTTTGACTGACCTTAAAGCTGCTCTGGTACACATTTCTAGTTCTGAAATAGTGATGGTACTTCTGTTGAAAACACCTGTAATAACTACATCTCCCTTGTCTAAACTCCACTGGATGTTAGTGGTTCAGCAGGGGTGAATCAGCTGCCCTTACTGTGTTGTAACTCTCTTAAAACTAAAAGCCTGCTGCTTTGCTTTTTGTTTCTGATCTTCACCAGGGACCGAACCACCACGGTTGTGAATGTGGAAGGGGATGCCCTGGGAGCAGGCATCCTTAACTACCTGAATGAAAAAGACAAGAAAGAGAGAGAGCAGGAGCTGAAGGAAGTCACCGTAGAAGCAGTTGCTAACAGCAAGTCTGAAGCGGAAACCTCACCTTTGGTAACCCACAAAAACCCAGTCTCCAACACAAGCAGCACAGCAGACCCTGAATCCAAGGAATCAGTATTGTGAACTCGAGGCCACTCGTCCAAGCCAGTCCTAGAGGTGGCCCAGGGACTTGTCAACGCACCCAGACATTTTCAGTGTGACCAGGGGCTGGATGGCTCTTGGAAGTGCTCAGTTCCAGTCTGTCTTGAAATATGCTGGCCTGGGGAAGGGGAGGGAGGTGGGGTGGGTGGAGAAGAAGGGGTGTTGAGAAGGAACACTCACTTTATACTAGTATTTTGATAGTCTGTGTGTACGTGTTGCGCGTGCACGCTCGTGTACACGTACGTGAGAACTGCCATTGAGGCTTCTGGTGTAACAAGACTTCTATTAGTGAAGGCTCAGATGGGTTGAAGGTAGGGAGGTAGACAAACCCAGTATGTGCTTGTTGTAGGGGAAAATTTTTGCTGCTGTTTGAATGGAGAAGCAGTCTAGGAACTCCAAGGTGGGTGAAAATGTTGCTTAAATTTGTTTTCTAGCCTGGAAACACTTACCGACCATTACAGCCATGATACAAAGCAACATTTCTCTCCCACTCCCCCTCCTCTCACGTTTTCTGATCCATTAAAAACGTTGAATATGTCCTTAAAACTAGCTGTTTTCTATTTTTAATTTTTATTTTGTTTCATACCTAAATTAATAGCTTATAGGGACTTGTTTCATTCTCCCACTGTATTGCAGCTCGTGGCAGCTTTCCTGCCTTTTGGTGAGTAACTCCCAAACTGAGGAGATCTTCATGCAGATCAAGGATTGGTTTCCTCCTTTCTTCTAACCAAGCTGTTAAAGAAAAAATCCAGAGGAAGAACAGATTTTGTTAAAATAATCCCTTTGGGGCTGAGAAAAATGTAGAATCTGTTCCAGCGTTAGTGTGCCTGAAAGAGGCTTGCCTTTGACAACATCCATAAATCCAGAAGTCAGTTCCCTTCATGAAAACACACATGATCTTCTGCTAGCACACCACGTCCTGCACATGTTTGTTTAATGGGTCAGTCCAAACAACTTTAGTCATGCTCTCTTCCAGCAAAATTGACTAGGGGAGGAAAAATTCTGAACACACATCATGTGGAAACTGATGACAGGCAAGTCTGGAGTCTTGGCTTGAAAGGGGAAGAGAAGAGGTGATTTTATAACCCCAGTGATCTCTGTGTGGGAGCTGGCTATCTGTTCCTGCTAGGAGTTTGGTCCTACCATAAATGTTCTTCTGGCAGCAGTTTACTTTTACTAATTCTGGGTGGTGCTGGGCCAGAGTAATGCTTTAAAGACAGAGGGTAACCTTTGCTTGAAGCTCAGCCAAGTGCTTCTGGATTCTTACTCCCTTTTGCCTTTGCAGTGTCCTTCCTGAATTTGCATCCCAAACCTGAACAAAGTCTGCCAAACTCATTACAAAGATCCTATTGATTTATCTTTGCTCTTTGGATGTTAATAGTTAAAAAATTATGACTACACATGCCACTATTTGCCTGGACTTGTGATGTTTTCTCTTGGCTACTTCGACAAGAGATTGCATGTGGTCCATCTCCACGGTGTTAATTCAGCAATATATATTTACACTTAGCTTTGATATAAAGTAATGCTAAAGTCTCCCTTTTTCTTTCTTCTCTCTTACTTCAGAGGAATCTATCTTGGAAAGATATCAGCACTAGGAAGAGGCAACTCCAATTCCATAGCAGCAGCTGCCTTCCTTTGCAAAGCATCCCTCCTGGTACAGGGGCACAATGAGTTTTGCAGCAGGACGCTCAGAGTGGGATGTGGCCACCCCTGAGGGAGAGCGCAGTGAGTGTGTCATGACTGCCTGGTTAATCCTGTGCACTGGAGCCATGCAGACAATCCAAGCAGGAAGGGATTAGTCAGCCCACTGGGAAACTGCAGGTGGAGTTTCTTCTTAACCAGTTTATTTGTAACCATGTCCACAAAATTTGGTCATTCCTTGGCTCGTCTTCAAAATGGAAGGAGACAAACACAATTCTGTAGGGATGTCTTTTGCCCAGCAGGTCAACTTTGCATTTCTTCCTGTTAGAATCATCCCAACTCCTTTCAACTCAGGGGAAACCAAAAGCACATTTTTAAGTCTAATTATCTCTTTGAAATATCTGAATGCACCAGGACCCCCAAACACTTTGATTTTAAAATAGTATATGGATGTCTCAAGGAAGCTGAAAATCCTGACTGTCCCCTGTGAGCTGGGTTCTGTAGTTGCATTTTATCCCTCATCAGATGTTTAGCTCCTTTACTTTTGTGAGACCCCCTGGAATACTGTGCACAGTTCTGGTGTTCCCTACATGAGAAGGACATTGTTCCTGACAGGGGATTCCAGGAAATGGAAATTTAAAACAAATACCCCAGTATTACCCCATTGCTATTTTCCAATAGCAATGAAGAATCTCAGAGTCTTCACTGAATGCCTCTCCCAGTCCCTACTAGTGGATTGCCATGTTCTGCATTGATGTGAATGTCTAGTCCCATGTAAAGCTTGCTAGAGCAGTTGGATTTAAGGAGGTCAAATCATTCTTATAGCAGGAATTTAATCAAGGAAATCTGACATTCCTTCTCTTGGAAACAGGTATCTTAGGATTTATATGAACCCCAAATATTCAGCTCTTAACCTGCCAGAAATCTGTAGTCTTACAGAAGTCCTACTTTAGACTTAAAAATGTCAGTTCTTTTGTTGTTTGTGCAGAACAAGAGGGATCTATGGAAGCAGGAGTGCTGGGTAACTACTGCTTGTCAGAACATCTTCTTGGTCATTTTTTTTATCATTTGTGTCAGAATTTACATTTCTTGTTTATCTGTAGTGTTCCCATTCCTTGTGATAACCGTGATGCATTCTAGAACTCTCTACCTGGATTGTTTAAGGTAGGAATACGAAAGATCCAGGATTTCACTCTCTGAGACTGTAAAAAAAAGTGGTACATTCCAACAACTGCCACTGTAATGATGTGGATCCTGGTGGTAAACCTGATGAGATTTGCTCTAAGTGGTCAGGGTCTTCAGGAGAGGCCACTGGGAGAAAAAAGAAAGGGCAGCTGAGGGATGTGCATTTGAGATGCTGTTCTTGGCCTGCAGTGCAATGTGTTACACTGGGAGCTTCCTGTTCCAGGAGGCTGAGAAGGTGCTCAGGAGCCTTGCAGGTGCAGCCAGGGTCTGCTCTGCTCTCACCCAGGCACTCCACAAATCTGGTGCCAGTGTGGTACTTGACTCCCATGTCTCTTGACTAGACATGTATTTCTGTTTTCCTGACATAGCTGTAAGTTGGAAACCTTCAGTCAGTTGCTTTTTTTCTAAGAGGAAAGAAGTTCCTCTTAAATAGAGGAAATAGAAAACACTACTTTTCTATTTGATTTTAGGGGGTTTTGTTGTTGTTGTTGTTGTTTTGGTTTTTTTTTCTGGAAGGTACATGTTCTCTCCTCAGTTCATGTCCTACCCTCTAGTACAGGAATTGCTTTTTGAGAGAAAGATATGGAAATTACATGGTGTGTTTCTTGGGGTGTCCTGTGCAAGGCCAGGAGTTGACTCGGTGATCCTCATGGGTCCCTTCCAACTCAGTGGATTCCATGAAACATTGAAGAGTCTGCAAGCCTTTTTAAAGTGAAGTTTCTTTGGCCATTTTGCACCACCTTTTATTTCTTCTCTAGGATTGACTTTTCACTCCATGCTTTATTTATCACTGCCTGATCTCATCTTGTTTCCTGAAATACCCTATGTTCTTTTTATGTTTCAGTGGCTCAGGAATGAATGGGAGAGTGGCCAGAGTTTTGAGGGCTCCAGTTTGCATTCTGCCTTGCTCCTGTCCTGAACTCAGCAGAAGTTTGCGAGCCTTGGTAATTTAGAGTTGCTCTGAGAGTGCAGAGCAGTATCTGTCTCTCACATTGAGAAAGGCTTGTTCTGTGCTGTGAGATGTGACTGTAGATGCCTGAAAAACTGTAGTGGAAGGTGCCAGGACTTGCCTGCTTTTAGGATATTTTCAGTAAAGATCTTGCATTCCTAAGAACTGAGCTTTAGCCGAGTCTTGGTGTTGGTAATTGCACTACAAGACTCGGTAATTGCAAAGGGCTTGAAACCCTTCTGGGGATGTCCCTTGCAATCAGGATGGCTTTTGTGTTGAGAACGGACTAGAGCCAATGCCAGGGCTTCCCCTGCCAGGATGTGACAAACGGGGCCGTGTCCTTCGGGTATCACAGAGATGGGGAGCCGGCCAAAGTACCGCATCAGTTGGTGGAACAATCTCTGCTTTGTCTTTTCTGGGCAGCCCTGAGGAGGCAATGGCCCTGAGCTGGAGGTGGTGAGAGATTGGGGGCAGGGTGTGAGGGACAGGAAGGGTTCCTGGCGCTTGCTCTGTTCCCACACTCTTCCCTGGGCATCTGCTGTGGCCGGTGCCAAATATGGACATGACCCAGTGTCACCATTCCTGTTCTCCTGTGGTTCCTCCTTATTTTGCAGCAAAAGCAGTGAAATCTGAAGTGTTTAGGCCGTTCCTCTTGCAGTCAAGTCAAAGTCCCTGTCATCTCTGTGACTGAGCACCCAGCCATAGGCTGTAGGTTGTGTCCTCAAGAGCTTGCAAGAGGGACAAAACCACCAGCTCTTCTGCAAAGATTTGCAGCATTGGTCAACTGTCTGGGCTAAATCTTCACTCTGGTCCTCTGCTAACACAGTGCATTTCTGCAGCCACTGTAAAGCATCATCCTGTTGGAAATGATTTTTAATCCTTACCCTCCCACAGGCAGTGAGCAGTGGGCCTCAGGTACCAAGTCAAAAGACCAAAATATAAACTCTCACCAAAGAAAAATTGTCACATCTTGACTGATTTTAACAGAGCCTTGGCAGTTCATAATCACAGAGCTGCCTGTAATGACTGATCTGGTGACAGATGAACAGCACAGAATTAGGAAGGTTGCATAAGTCCTATACCTGTGCTTCCATATCTGTAAATTATGTTTACAGATATTTACGTGTCTCTCACAGGCCATAGTGTGGAAGACAGTGAGTTGCAATGTTTGGAAAGCACTCTTAGACACAGAGCAGTAAATCTTGAAGATTAATGAACTTTTCAAAAATCTGAAAGGACTCAAATAATGAAAGTATGCAGAGTTGCGTTGTGCTAGAGGAGGAATGACTAATGGAAAGGAGATCAGGTGGCTGCATTTGCTGGGCTAATTCATGGGGAGCTGGTGTCAGTGTGAGCTGCAGTTCAGAAAAGGAATGGGACTCAGTCAAGGACAACACAGTGCCCTGTTCTATCTGCCTCCTTCCATCTCCACCTGGCATGCCAGGAAAGCTTAGGCTCAGGTAAATTAACAGACATCACCATGGATTCAACATCTAAATTGGGAGTCTTGACAGCTTAGTTCCTGACTAGTTTCAGTGGAAGAAAGCTTTTCAACTCAAAGAACAAGTTGTCTTGTCAGTATGGGTGACAGAGGTGGGAGAAAAAGAAGGAAGAGCTGGAAGGCTGCAGGGACACCGTCACAGAGGACAGGGTAAGCAAGAAGATAAAGAAGCATCTTTTCCTTGGCATTTTATGTGGATAGGATCAAAGAGGCAGCAGGCATTTGTCTGGCATGTAGCAGAGGCGGGATTTGCAGGGAGAGGCAGGAGTGCTGAAGTTTCTGAAAGGCAGAAGGCAGCATGCAGAGGCCAGTGTGGGGCTCGGATAAGCTGCTGCTGGCTGCTGGCCATGACCAGAGGAACAGCAGTACAGTTCTGGATCAGGTTTTGACCCACATTCCTCCTTGCAGGACAGCTAGGACAAATGCTCCTCGGATAAATGCATGGAGACCATTATTCTCTGAGGACAAAGACCAACTTGTTATCTGTGGGAGCATATTGATGAAAGCCATGCTCACTTGCTGCTTCAGTTCTTGACAGGAGGGGAAAGGGTTTGACAAATGATCTAAAACTTTTTCCAGACTTTGGGCAACACACTGAGACAGTTGCCCCTGAATATTTTAACTCTGACAATAAGTGATCAGGAGCCTTATTTGGCTCCCTTAGGTCTTCACATCTGAGCACTGTCTCAGGAAGTTAATGTTAACACAGAATTCGTTCTCTGCATGGAGTCTTTACAGACATTTGTGACCAGCAGGCATCAGTTCACAGCTGCACAAGTGAATGAATACAGAAAAGGGTGAAAGAACTCTCTCTTGACTCACATGAAGGGTTGCCAAACCAGCTAGGAGCAGACTCAGTTCTGAAGCCAGGTTCATTGTTAGCTAACAACTATCACCTCCTTAAAAAATTGCACATCTGAGGGTCTATAAATATATTTGATATTGTATAGAGATTTTAATAGAAGAAGGAGGAAAAAATCTTTCATTCAAGAGTTCACAGTGTAGTTACTTATCAAATTATATCTGTGTCAGCAGATGCATCACCCTTAACAGTTATGAAATCTCATTGGATTTAACTTCAGATCTCAGTGCCAGCAAGAGGTGAGGACTCTAGACATTTCAGCAGGCCAACAGCTCTTATGTAAAATCCTGCTCAAGGATTTATCCTTGTCTCCCAAGGCCACAGATGTGCAAGGCAAGCAGGGCTACCAACAGGAACCAGCATGAGGAAATGGATTTTGAGCCAGCTCTTGTAATGCAGAGTTAATGGTGTGGTTTTAAGCCACAAAGACCAAGAAGTTTGGTATTGGATGTTCCTTAGGATTGCTTTTACTTGCTCCTTCTGGTAAAACAACACTGAGAAAGTAATGCTCTTCCTTGCCAACTATGTATTTAGTAATTGAAACTAAACTGCATACTGCATGTGTGTGCAACTTAATTGCAGTTACATGTTGCAGAAGGAAATTACTAAGGGAACTCTTCTCTCAAGGAACTGTTTACACATGTCTGAATCCCCCAGATTACATTCCCACAGAGTTGTGCTTAACCATAAAAAATACTCCAGATACTAACTGGTTTGGATTGTAGATTTTTTTTTTTAAGAACCAGAAAGAATGCTGCAAAAAAGGACAGGCCAGGGCTTTCACTGATGTGCATTGATGTAATTTCCTGAGCTTTCCATGGTTTTCTGGATTTCTGATGGAGATACCTCCATAGCAGCATAGAGGAATGGCCTAGGCCTTTTAGGATGATCATGATCAGCAAAGCAGCAGTAAAGCAATGTTTTTAAAACTTTTGGGTGTAACCGAAAGCATTTTACATGCTCAGACTGTTCTAATGCTGTGATGCCTCTAATAAAAAAGTGTTTTCCTAGTGGTCAGTGTTGATGCAGAAGGAAACTTCCTCATGTTTTGTTCAGTTTGCCTTCTCTGTATCCCTCCTGCAGAGTCTGTTGTGCTCCTTGGAGTCTGCCCAGATCCCAGTAGGATCAGGCTCCTATAGTACATAGATGAAACTTAAAGATATTCTGGTCCCATGTGAGGACATGGACTGTTTCCTAGCCTCTTAGGAGGGGACAAAGATCTGCCTTCAGCTTTGGAGAGCATCTGGACTGAACAAACCCTGCTTCATTAAGGCAATACCTGAATGACATTTTATACTTAATTAGTCAAATTATGAATAATTATAAATAATTTAAATCAATTATAAATAATTGTGACCAAGGTGGCCCAGCCATCACTGCTTCCCTGCTCTGCTCCACAGCAGATGCTCTGTTGACTTGTCTTCCCTGAAGGCCACTGTGGAGGTGATGTCTTTGCCATCCATGAGAATTCCATTCTTTTAAGAACACAATCTTTCTTCGACTTCCTCAGTTACTGTCCTGGCTGCACTCTTGTAAGGTCGTGCTGTGTGGGATGGAGACCATGCCTAGCACTGCAACTGGCTGAGCAAACCTCTGCTCCTGAACTGCTTCGTGGTCACAGCAAACTGAGACTGACTCACTCACACTTTGTGAGGGTGAAGACTTTGATTACATTTTGATTAATCCCTCAGATTCAGGGATAGCAGGACCACCCCTGCACATGGAGTCCCCTTCTGCCTTATTATCCTTAAAGGTGCCTTGTCCTGGTTTCCTTCAGGACAAATTCCAAGTTGCTGTTTGGCTTTCAAATATAACTATGCACCAAAGCCGAAAGACTCCATTATCCCTGGAGACAGGAGGGAGAATGTGATGTCCTGGTGTGAGACAAGGAAAATGGTTTTCTTTTCTTTATCCTGTGAGCTCTCTGGCAGCAGTCCTGAGGGGTGCGTGTGTGTGTGTGTGCTTTTATTTCTACCTGAACACAAATTGCTCTAATTAGGAGGGAGGATTATTGTATTTTTATATGCTAAACCATTTGATTAATTACTTTAATAAAAAGAAAGATGAACTCTGAAATTCACTGCCATCCACTCCAGTGCAATCCAGTATCACTGATACAAACGTATCTGCCTTCAGTGTAGAACCTTGTGCTTAGAGTAACCACTCCGTTGAGGAAGCGTTTGTGCCATGTGAGTGTGTTGATCCTTGTGCACAGCAGTAGCTGTTCCTCCTTTAAAGCTGTGGGTTTCACCCATGTGACTCTGTATCAGCCTTTCCATTGACTCCCAAGAACAGATGTACGTGCACATATGCAAAAAAAAAAGACCGTACTGCTGTGTCTGGGGGGGTGTGACCCTGGGGCAGATGTTCCAGATGTTTGTTGTGTGCTGTAGCCTTTGGAGTAAGAACTCCCTGCCTGCCTGGGGAGCAACCAGTCCTGTGGCTCAGGTTGGGATGGCTTGTTGTATTAGTAGGGTGACACAATGGGATACTCTCTTTTTCCGTTCTCTCATGGAAATGTATATTTGTTCTCTCTTTGTGTAGCTTCTCAATCTAAAATAAAAACCACCCCAAACAGAATTCATGTTTCCATCTTTGTTTGGAGAAGGCCTGGCCTTTTAGTTGGATCAGCCTTGCACAGGCAGTGGGACATCCTGCTGGATCAGGCTGTGTCACCTGAGCAAAGACTCCTTTGCAAATGCCCCTGGATGAGAATCCTGCAGTTTGGTGTTTGGTTCCACTTTCCCAGACTTTGCCCTTTGTTGGCAGGCTGGTGTCACAGATTTGTCAGCGTTTAACCCTTTCCCTGCTGGCATTTCTCCAAGCCCTCTGCACAGGTACTGGACTCTAAAGGGAGAGCCTGGGTTAGCAGCTGGCAGTGGTGGGGTAGAAGGGCTGACAGACACGCCTGCCACCCTTCTGCCAAAACAGCTGACTTTGTTCCTCGGGGACGGATTGAGGAGGGGGGCAGTGGTCATTAAGAAATGCTTTTCAATAGGCAGCCAGGCTGGTAAGTGCAGGGTAATTTTAGATTTGCCACACAGCCCATCCAAGCGGTGTGCTCGTCTCAGAAGTGAGGGCCTGGGTTTGCCATCTAAGTAGGTTTGATACAGCTTTTCCATTAAAAGCTTATATATCTCCAAAGGGTGGAGTCTGTCCTGACCTGCACACGTTACATCACCAATCCAGGGAAAAACATCTACTATATAAGTGTAGGTTGGTTAGTTTCAAGCATTAATCTCCCAGAAAAAATGAACAAGGGGGCAAAATTTGCAAGAATTGCAAGCACCCAAAGAAAGAAGAAGAATTTGAAGGACCTGCCCATTTATGACTTACAAATCGTGACTGGTGCTATGCCCTGGAATGTGAATCTTACAAAACCATCAATGTGGCGGTTTCCAAAAAGCCTGTCTGACTCCATGGTTGTGTCTGTGACTTCTCACTTCCTGGCTGAACCCCTGGGGAGACACCTAGAGGAATGCTAGAGCAGGGAGATGTCCTCTGGGACCAGAGCCTGGAGCCGTTCACACGTCAGCTTTGTATACAGGTTTTCTGAAGTCTTCTGGGCTGGCTGTCAGAACCATAGTGATCTGCCATTTGAAACCCATGAAACTCATTTGCCATTTGTGAGACCTGTGGAAAAGGTGGAATGATTGCTTGTCTCTAATGAGAGCTGAGCTAAGCCTTAGACTGAGTCCCAGCTGCCTGCAGCCAGACATTATTAGCACTTGTTAGACATTATTATGGATAGAGAGATAGTTTCCTATAATATTTCAACAAAGAGTTAAAAGTTGGATAAGTCCTAATTAAAGTTTAATGATTTTATTCTGGTTTTCTACCACCACCTACAAATCTGGCCACCTGTTTTGCAACTCTTTTTTTTGTTGTTTTGGTTTGGTTTGCTTTTGATTTTTTTTAAGAGGAAAAAAGAGCATTTTTGGGAAAATGCTCCTCATTTCTTTATTCTAAGCTCTGGGCAGGCAACACACATTTCTCTCGTTCACATGAAAAGCATTTAAAAGTAAATTTATTACAAAAACCACTGCTATTGTTCTAACTTAATATTTGCAGAGGAAATGCAATTATGGACAATGAGCAGATTAGTCCTTTTTTTTAATCCCCAGTTTGTCTGATTAAGGTGGATAGAATTATAGGAAAATGCTTTGTGAATTAAACAGAAGACAATACCGTTTATTCTTCCCTGAAATGAATGGTTTGATTCACACAGATTGTGTGGTACAGCTGCACTAACTGGTCACCTTTAAAATGTGTAGGTTTTTGAAAGTCAGATCTCTGCTGTGTCCCCATTATGAGCACTGAAGTATCTTTGAATCATTGTAGGAGATCTTATAGAAGGGGAATATGGTCTTTATTTACATTTTAAGCTCATTGTAGACACCTGCACTGGTTCTCTTACAGATTTCATTCACTCTCAAGCAACAGGTTCAGTCCAACCTCAATCACTTGAGTGCAACATACCCACAAGGGATGATGCCTGTGAATTCTTCACTAAACCTCCCAGTTCTGGGAGAGTTGTCTAATAATCTTTAACAATCAATAGTTTTGTGATGATCCTTTGCTGCAGTTTCTCTCCCTGCCTGGCTGCAAGGGAGGGGAATGGGAGATGTCTGTCCTCCTGCTGTCAGAGGGGAGGCTCTCCTTCAAGTGAGTTGTGTGTCCTGTGGTCTTAGCAACGGCTCCAATTATCAGTCCCAATTTTGTTTCTGGTGTCATTTGTTATAAATTCAAGCCGTTCTTAGCCCCTTGCCTCTGCTATTTCTTCTGGCACTTACATAAACAGATTTTAATTTGTACTAATCCCAGTACTTCTTTTACAAATCTCTGTGCTGATGACTGGTTCCTGCAGATGCCAGCTCTGGTTTTGAAGAGCCTCTTGGCTCTGCTCAGGAGAACATACAAATGACAGAGGGCCAAGACATCCCAAAAATTAGAATGAAAAAGAAGTTGATCACATTTCCCCACCAAAAGCAGAAGTAAAATCTCATATTTAGTTAGTAAACTTAATTCTGATTATTCACTGCCCATTATAATTCACACTGATGAAAACTTGCCACTGCCTCTTGACCACTTGGCTCCTATTTCTTTCCCAGCAACTTGCCACCTTCCTCAAAGGCAAAGCATCTGGACCACACCAGCTCCATCCCATTCACTGCCTTCTGCTCCACGGCACCTGTCCCTGATCTGCAGCTGGGTGAATGTTTTAGGGGGCCTGGCTAGAGGAGGTGCTGTGAGGGAATACAAACCCCTGGAACCCCCTGCCTTTGTGACTGCGTCTGCTATTGCTGGCGGGCTGGCCGGGCTGTGTTCCTGGTGTGATGGGCACATCGTGTGGCCAGAAAGGAGAAGTGCAGTTTCTTTTCGGGGAAAAGTCTGACCTTTTCCCTGAGTTAAATCTTGCCACTCGGTCCAGCTGTGCAAACAAGTGGTAAAAGGACTCAAATTGCCCAGCTGCTAGCACTGGACAACACACCCAACTCTGCATTTCTATGCTGACGCTAAAATGAGTGACTTGTCACTCTGGTTTTCCCTCTGCTCTTCCTTAATCCTGCCTTATGTATTTCATTTGTCAGCTGCCATGGGTGTGCTTAACTCGTATTTTCAGGTGGTTCTCCAAAGTCAGGAAGAAAATGCAGCAGCTAGCTTTTTTAGGAAATATTCAGTAATAGTGCAGTGATGATCTAGAGGAGCGATGGGAAGTGTGTAGGCTTCAGGCAAGTCTTCTCATGGCTTTATAAAGAAGCTAAAGCAACATGGCTGAGCTTGAACTTGCTTATGTAGGCATTACCAGAGCAGCTGTCCAGCTAAATGACTGGATTCCTTGGGAGCCTGCTGTAGTTCCAGAAGCATAAGTAGCTGATTAGTGACTTCAGATGTCAGGACAGAAAAAATCTGCAGGCCCTGCCTGGAGAAGAAGGTCTGGGAAAATGGAAAAGTGCAGGGCTGAAATTCACATCAACATCAGGAAAACTGAGAGAGAGTCTAGGAAACAGAGGCTGGAAAGAATTAATCTAGATAAGAGTAATTACCTGCACTTAGACTGGTGGGAAACGGTAGGTGAAGGAGCAAGATCAGGAAGTTATGGGCAGTCAGAAGCAGGAGTCCTGTGCTGTGAATAAGGCAGATCCTGTTCCAGGGTGTGTAAGCAGGATCACAGCCAGGACTCCCACACTGGTTCTGCCTGAGTACAGCCAAGCCCATGCTGGAGCTTTGGACCAGTGCTGAGCTTCAAAGAAATGTAGCCCAAAGAATGAGAATGAAGAAGAGAACAAAGAGAATGGTCCAAGATGTGGAAATCCTGACCTCTGGGGAAAGGAAAAGGGTTGTTAGCTTTTAGAAGAGAAGGACAACACCTGCAAACACCTTTCAGAGAAGGGCTAGGCAGACCGGAGTCCTGAGTAGTTTGTACGAAGACTAATATTGTTATCAGTGGGGGAACGCATAGGTTAGGACCAAGCCCTGCGCTTGCTGACGGCTCATCCATCCCAGACATTTGCATTGGGAGACTGAAATTTGATGCTGAAGATAGTGCAGATGCTAAGCAAGAACATACGGTGCACCTCCAGGCTTCAGGTTTCATCCCAGAGAGCTGACTGTCTGGCTTGTAGCGTGAAACCCCTCAGGGCAGAAAGAAGTAACAAACTGATGTGCCAAAGACTCTGGATAACTGCAGGTTGCTGCAGTTAGGGGCATATTAGAACTCTGAATACATACTGCTGGTGTTCATGATGGATCCAGTTCTGTGCAGAGAACATGCATATTCGCACCAGTTAACTTCTCATACATCAGAAGTACACTGCTTTCAAATCTGATCATCATAAGGAAGCTCTAGTTCATATCATAGATACGGAGATTACTGCTGAATCGTTGCATCCACAGGTGCAGAGAAATCCATTGTCTTTGCTGGAAAAACCCAAATTTGAAAGAATCCTGAGGTCTCAAATCAGCAAGAAAATAGCCTTGTTATTCTTTGCCAGCCTTGAGTGACTTTGGGTAGGAGTTTGGCTGGGTTGACCCTGTATTATAGATCAAATAATCCAGTTTCTCTTCAGCAAAGTTCCTAACAAAGACTGCCAGATGCCAGCAGAAGAAAATCGTATTGTCCCCCTGAATTTCCTGTTGCCTCTGTCTGAGGCGTGACGACCCGGTTCAGGAATGGCACGGCAGCCACCTCAGGCTGCTCGGGCCAGTTACTCGCTGACACCAATGTGGTGGACGGTAAAATGGCGTTTATTTCTCAGCTTCGCAGCTTTATATGGTATGTGGTCACGTCACTTCCGTCTGCTTGCCTATCCAGCAAAGGGGAGGTCCTATCCTTCCGTACAGCGCGCAATCTTCCGATCGCCTATCCCTATCTTCCCACACTTCCCCCCCCCTTTCTAATGCTTAACTAAACGCTGTAACATCAATAAAACAATTATTATTAACTTAACACCATGAAGAGGCAACTAAAGCTTTAGGTTATTATTAAGCTCTAATAACACTATATTAAACTTGTAACAGCATTATCGACTATTTAGAAAACTTAGTCTAAAGCAGCTGTTGGCATAATGTTAACTGTTAACTAGCATAATGTTAACTGAGTTCAAGCGATTTCTAATAAACCCTACTAGCTTGTTCAGAATACAGGGTCCAAACACTAATGCCAAAAGTATTGTAATGCAAGGGCTATAAGAGTAGAGATAAGGGTGGTTAGCCACGGGGACCGATTGAACCATGACTCAAACCATCTCTGCTGGCTTTCTCTCTCATTTTTCCTGGAAGTCAGTCTTTCTCTCAGTTCGGCCATTGAGTCCCGTACAACTCCTGTGTGATCTGCGTAGAAGCAGCATCCTTCTCTCAGGGCGACACACAGACCTCCTTGTTGCATGAGTAGGAGGTCTAGGCCTCGCCTATTCTGCAGGACGACCTCTGAAAGAGAAGAGAGGGATTTTTCTAAAAGGGGGATGGATTCTTCAATTCTTTGCAAATCTTCCTCGACCGTTGCCTGCAGTTGGGAAAGGCTTTGACGCTGAGTTATAAGGGCCGAAACACCTGTACTTGTGCCGGCAACTCCTAAACCGAGTAGCATCGCAAAGGTGATGCCAGTCACTACTTCTCTTCTTTGGAGCTGGTGGGGTTCGTCACATAGAAGATGCATCTCTTCCTCTCGGTGATATAGGACCCTAGGAACAATAAGAACTTGGACACAAAAGTCAAGAGAAGAATTGAAATGATCAAGGTATACACAAGGGCTGACTCCAGATTGCTGGCATACCCACATTCCTGGCTCAGATGGGATTGCCCATTTGGCTGAACCTTGGGGCTGTACGAACTCATCACAAATGGTACCTTTTTGCCTGGCTATAGCTGCATTGCCCAAGCATTTGCCTCGACCTGTGATTTGATTCAAGGTGATTCCTCTCCGGGGGGTCTCCCATCTACACTGGGGTGGATTCAGCGACGTCGAGTAGTTGAAGGAGACATTCAGGGCAACGCCTTCATAAAAAGGGGGTTTTGAATCATAACACAACCAGCATGACTCAGTAAGATCTGGATCTGACTGATTCAGGGATAAAAAGGTAGCATTTAGCATGTTAAAAAATGGGTTTTAAGAAGTTGAATTGGGCATCGCAGGTATAGGCGGTGTAGAGGCAGTGCCAGAAACGTGCGATCTACGTGTGGGTTTGACAGTGGCCGATGGTGTCTCTTGGGTCCCGCCTCTTACGAGGACCGAGTTGGGTCCAAGGGAGATGGGTGTCGCCTATGGGAGTCTAATGATTTGGACGTTTACCCAGTAGTCGTGAAAGGCGCGAACGAACGCTGACCAAACTTTACCGGTAGCCCAACTCTTGTGTGCTGGCTGCAGGATAGTCATTGTGTAGCTCCGGCAGTCGTGTTTGAGTCCATTTGAGGGTCTGTATATTTGCCCATCCATCGCAAATTTAGGTTCACGACAGCCGCTGGGAGCGTAGGAGACTTGTAAAAATTTGTCAGGCTGTTGTGGCTGCCATCTATCGCTTGTCACAATGGTTTCGCACCCCCAATATCCACAATAACCATATCCTGGGTAATTGCAGTAACTTTTGCCTGGGTTAGAGGCGGGGCACCAGTAGGTCTGATACAGTTCCGATTCTCCAAAGCTGGGAAATCCCATTCGAGAGGGGAATATGTCCCTTAGCTTAAATTCAAAGGACGGGCTACCTGGCACTATAGTTTCCTTAATTGCTTCTTCGCCTGAAAGGTGGCGCAAAACCCACCTGAATGGTTGATGGGGGTAGTGGTCGGCCTCAGAGGCACCGACAAACCCTATCAGCAACACGATGCAAAGGTACCATTGTCGTTTCACCCTCACTTGTACGGAGCTCTTAGGTGCCGCCGGGCTGTCCGCTAACTTGCTGTCATCTTTCGGCTCTAAGAGTCTTGGGTGTTGCCAGGGCATCTCATCTTCTTTCGGCGCATGGACATACGGATTACGGGGACGACCGCAAATCCAGTCCTTCGCGAGGGCTTCCATTCTTCTCGCTGGTCCGGGAGAGTCCTCCCCGCCGGGCTGGTCCTGCCGCTCCGGCCATCGTTCACCCGTCCAGGCGAGCCCCATTCCCCACTTCCCGGGTTTCGGCACCACTTGTTGCCTCTGTCTGAGGTGTGACGACCCGGTTCAGGAATGGCACGGCAGCCACCTCAGGCTGCTCGGGCCAGTTACTCGCTGACACCAATGTGGTGGACGGTAAAATGGCGTTTATTTCTGAGCTTCACAGCTTTATATGGTATGTGGTCACGTCACTTCCGTCTCCTTGCCTATCCAGCAAAGGGGAGGTCCTATCCTTCCGTACAGCGTGCAATCTTCCGATCGCTTATCCCTATCTTCCCACAATTCCCTCAATAACCTCTCTTTTAGATCACCAGCCGATTCCCCCTTGTTTATTGACACCCACTCAGCCCGAGCCCAAGGGGAGGGGAGAGGTTTCTCTGCGCTTTGGCTGTTCCCGCAGACATCCTGGCACTCCTTTGATCGGGGGCGGAACAGGACGCAGACCTTTCCTGCCGGGGCCGAGGCCGCAGCCGGGTGCTGTTCAGCTCCCAGAACAATACCTGGCAGCTCCCGAGTAATTTAAACCGGCTAAAAACAGCCCAGCCTGGGGATGAATCATGACCCATCCGCGTTCGCTTCCGCCTTTCCACTCAGAGGCCCGAAATCAGCACGGCCTCTACTGGAAAGGAAGGCAAGCAGCTCCCTGGAGAATGAGCAATAAACAACATTTTAAAGGGATTTTCTTTCACGAGGGTTTTGCCTGTGTGAATGCTAATAAAAAGCCAACTCTAGAAAGTGTGCATTCAGGGCAGAGGGATGTGCAGCCTGACGGATGACTTGCTGTAACATTCATCAAAGAAACCCCAAATACAGAAATATTACACAGGAACAGAGATGATCCTGGATTTTCCCTGGCTGTGAGTTGAGAGCACCCACCATGTTCTACTGCAGCATTACAGCTCCGCTTCTTGAAGCAGCCCTGGAAAAGATATTCCCACTGTGTTTCTCTAGGAAGAAAAAGCAAAAGATCCTCCAGGATGTAAATGGGGCTGGCTCCACCGGGTGCAGCAGAACAAACCCAGTTCCTAGTCACTGGGAGTCTGGACCGTAACTCTGGGATGGCAGAGCTGGAGCAGGCTGCAGGGCCAAGGAGTGTGCTCAGAACCAAAGCACTAGCCAGGGACTTAGAATACCTGTGCTGTTCCCCTCACCCTGCTGCCAAACTGATAAGCAAACCCAGGATGTCTCTTTGGTCATTCCTGGCCTAAGGCTGGGAACAATATTGTCCATAAAGCGCTTTATCAGACACTTGACCTCTAGAAAATCTCAGCATTAGCTAAGAAATAGTCTCCAGGACCAGGTGACGCGGACAAAAACCAGAATCAGACAATGGACGGCAACAAGGAGAAAGGTTTGTATTTTTGCATGATACGGGCACTTGTCAGGATGTGTCCACTCCAGCCACCAAGGAAGGCTCTGGCCAGGTACAAACCCCAGAGCAGCCTGCTTTAAGGCGTGGCTTGGGGATCTTCGCAGAAAGCTGCCCCGAGGGCCGGGCATGGCCGGCACCCCACAGGGATCACCCCTAGGGCAGGTCTTGTCCTGAGCCTGCAGGACACCGGGATGCCTTGGCCATGGCGCGGGCAGTCGCGGCTCGCGCAGGGCCCGTTTCAGTCGGTTTGCGGCGCGGCAACGCCGCCAGGGCAGGCACAGCTCAGCCTCGGGAGGTCAATATAGGCGTACAGGGAAACACCTGGTGTTGACACAAGCTCCTCAAGGCCGTCCCGGGACTCTCCTCAGGCTCCCGGCGCCCAGCGNGTGAGGGCCGGGGCGCGGCGTGAGGGGGGTCCCGGGGGGGATCCCGGGGGTCCCGGGGCACGCTCCCTTCGGAATCCCGGGAGCCCCGGGTGCGGCGCCTCCTCGGCTTCTTTGCTTTTATTTCTTGTCTTTTTGGTTAATTGCCGTTTTTTTCCAGCGGCGGACAGGCGGGCAGAAAACCGGCAAGGAGAGGAGCAGAAAATAGCAACCCTCAGATCCCGCAGGCCTGAGGGGCGAGAGCGGTGTGGGTTTTTCCCCAAAGCAGCCCCAGAAATGCTTCCCAGGCAAAGCGGAGCTGGCGGGAGACGGAAATTCCGTCAGCATCCGCTGCGCTCACTGCGCTCCGTGAGCCAAGCGATACCCACGGGCGGTGGGAGCCGCTCCTTGCATAGAGCCCTCCTTGTCCGCCGGCCTCTGCAGCGCCCTGGCCGGCAGGTCCCTCCCGACGGCGTGAAAAAGCTCAGGGATCGCTTTTCAGGAGAGATCCCTGCGGACCTTCCCTTTGAAATGAATGAAGCAGCCCCACTGTCTTCCTCTGTTACCTTAAAACACGGCCAAGGGTATCGTTTCTGTGAGACAATTGAGGGCTTGGGTGCAGCTGGGAGTTTGGGCTGTTTTCCCGTGCTTTTGAGGCCACTGGGAAGTTTCCACCGCGCCTAAAGCTGTGGTCGTACATCCCTCCTCAGTCCTACACGAGGATTTGGGATTGCTTCTTCCTGTCGCCAGGGTTAATCTGGATGCGTCGCTGCCACTGGCAACCTGACCTCTGAATTTTTTTGGGCTTGTTGGAAAATGGTGAGAAAGCTTGTTTTCTAGACGCTCGTGTAGCTGGGAGTTGCACTTAGTGGTAGTAGTGTTCTCACTTTGTTGTTAAATATGACTTTTTGCCCGATTGTTCTGTGTGTGGGATGTGTGTGACATCCCCGTCTCGTTTGTGTCCAGGTGTGGTTTGGATATCCAGCTCCCTCTGAAGTTAATTGAAATCAGCTGCTTGAATTAGAGACTTTGAAAAATGCAGTGAGATCTCTGGTGTTCCTTTAAATACCCTTACAAATCCTGCAGTAAGCAGATTTACTCTCACTCCTGTGTATTGGCAGGTTTCCTGGTTTCTCTTTAGCATCCAATTAGCTTCTGGAGATTTAATGAACCTGTGAACCAGCACTTGCTCCCAGCACTTGCTCCTTTTTTAAAGACCAATGGCATCGTAGAAATGTAAATCACTGCATGCTGCCTCCATAAGATAACAAATGATCTTAAGCTCAGAATATCTGCCCTCCTCCACACAGCCAGGAAAATAACAGATGGGTCATGACCTGTAAGTTTTATTTTATGTTGCTTAACACATGGTTTTCAGATTTGAGGTCGAACTTCGATGTTTTTTACGGTGGTTTGTGCTGGGCTGACACCTGACTCAAACCACCAAATCTGGTGGAGGTAGCAGTGTTCAAATCCCTTTGAATTTAACGTGGCATCTTAAAGCTGTCCTGAGGTCGACTTACAGCACTTTCACTTGTAAACTTTAGAGGCTGCTTTGATGCCTTGTCAACCTTTTCTTTCCTTCATAAATATTTTTAAGCCACGTAACAAGGGCAGGCTTATTGATTACATTTTCTACAACAACCCCCACCTCTTTGTGTGGAAGTAGAGCCTTCCCGAGGGCAGAAGGGAGCAGCGCGATCCATTTCAGATAACCCGATGTGCGTAGGGTTGGCTTTGGTAGCAATTTAAGGGGAGTATTGGGGGGTCCGGCTGGGGGCTGGGGGCCACCGGGTGGGGGCTGGCGGAGCCCGGGCTGTGCCCGTCCCCTCGGCAGCCGCTGCCGTGCGGGAGCAGCTGCCGGCTCCGGGGAGGGACCGGCGGCTGCGGGGGCTGCCGCAGGTTGTGGTTGTGCCTGCGCTGGGGATTTGGTCTCCCCTGGAGACCCGGCGCGTCCTCCCGCCGCTCTTTGTTCCCGTGCCCGTGGGAAAACTCCGCATGTCGGAGGGAGGGGTGGATCATAAAACGAGACTGACAAAAGAGCTGGTGGAAGGAGCGTGTATCACCTTGCTTCCCACTTCCAAGTATTGTTTGGGAATTCTTTCTCGACTCTTTTTTTTTTTTTCCCTTTAATTTAAATTTCCTTTTAGTTGAGTTTGCTGTTGATGCTCCCTTGGCTGGTCTCTTTGCTGGCACCAGCTGGGGGAGTACCAGCAAAACCACTCTGCTGACATTTCCCTGCTGTCAGCACCTTGGTCTGGGCTGGAGTTGCTGGAGGAGGCTGTGTTGGGTCTCCTTCATTGGGCACAAGGGTTATCCTGCAGCAGCTCCTCGCTCAAGCCCAGTCAGTGCAAGTATTTCCATTAATTAATTTCCCAAAGAGTTAATTTCATGAATTGAGGTAGAAGCTGCAGAGCTGAGTGCCAGGTTTGAGTTTTACAGCCTCCTACCTCCCCCTCTAACTTTTTTAGCTGTTTCTTGCTTCTGGGTGGCTTCCGCTTCAAGGTTTTGGGTTTGTATCTTTAAAGAACACTCAGCTTTCCACCCCAACAGCCTTCAGGGCTCAGCCACGCCAGGAGATGTTTCATGTCCTAGTTAATGATGTCTCATTTGGGCCCAGTGACCTCACGGTGCACGAAGCTGGTGACATTGGCCACCCGTGCAGGACTCTGGTGCCTGGTATAAAACCCAGGCTTGTTCTTGGCGTGGCCAGAGCCAAAATGAGATTTTCCCTGTGCGTCACATCCTCGGAAGCAGAAAATGCTGCTGAGATGTGAGGGTTTGCTCTTCCCACTGTCCCACCTGGCGTACCGAGACGCTCCTTATGAATTTTGGGGTCTCACCCAGATCATGCTTAAGCTCTGCGTTATTGGGCAAACCCAGTCTCTTGGCGTGGAGACGAGGGGGGGATGCTGAGGTGCCATTGCTGTGTGCTGTGTATTCCAGAGAGCCTGCGGAGGAAGCTCTGTCCTGATGGCCGTGGATGTGGGAAAATCGCCTCCGGAAGGCTCGCTGAGCGGGAAGGCCGAGGGCGATGGGAGGTGGGACAGCGCAGACACGGAGATGGACTTCCCAGAGCTGGCAGGGAGCCTGCACCACCTTTTAGGGACAGAGGAAGGCAAGCCCAGCCCGCAAGGGACAGAGAGCGTGGCAGTGAGCAGACACAGTCACGTGGCCACCCGTGTTACCCAGGGAGGCTCAAGCTGCCACCTTTTAGCGTCTTCAGCATCTGCATCTGCACATGGATTTCCCAGAGCAAGAGCAAACCTCTCAGGGAAGGAGGTCCTAGTGGATGGAGCTGCTGATGGTGGCCCTGTGCCTCGTCGAGTTGGCCACTGGTTCCTCTCCTCAGAACAGCAGGTGAGAGGGTTTGTACCTGCAGGTGTTGCTGCACCACGGGAAGGTCCCAGGAGAGGTGGGGACTTGTTTGTCCCAGCAAGGGCTTTCCATCTCTCCCAGCCAGTGTTCCCACCCCTGCTCAGGCTAAGATGTGTGGTGGAGAGGGGCTTGGGCTCCAAGACCCAAGCTGTTGCTTCCATTCCCGTGTTGCCAGTGCAGAGCTGGGAGCTTGCTCGGGACAGTGCTCTTTAAATAAGCCTCCCGCTGCCAAATGATTCGTGCAGATTCCCAAGCTCTTGAGATGCCTTTCCTTAAAAACAAGCCCTGCTCTGAGCAGCTGCAGGCTATTCCACAGATGGAACAGAGTTCCACTTCCAGCCTCAGCTCATGACAGGTCCAGGGTCGGGCTTTTTTCTCCATATCCTGGCACAAAGGAGCCTTTTGTCTGGATGCTGCGCTCCATTTCATGCTTGTCTCTTTCTCCCTTTCCTTTTCCATCGTATCCTTGAGCAGGTAAAGGCATCGGGCTGTTGGGACCCGGTGTCCAGCCCTCCCAGCCGCCGCAGCTCTGCCGAGGAGAGCATCCTTGGTGGCAGCCACCACGATGCCCATGTTGGCCGTCGGAGACAAAGTCTGGGAGCTCAATCCCCGTGTCCTTCCACCCCAGAACTCCTGCGGCCCCAAACCCCGCCCAGCCCCGAGAGCGCCGTGCGGAGCCGCTCCGTGCTGAGCCTCTCGGCTCTGTCCTCCGAAGGGAACGGCCCCTCCGAGGAGCCGTGCGGAAGCTTGCCAGCCAGCACGGATGTCCCTTCTCCTGCGGCCACCACGGCTGCCCAGGACCTGTGCTGCCGATGGGGAGCGGAAGGCAGGGCCCTGCAGCGGCGGGAGCCCCCGGGCCCTCTGCTGGATTACCGCAGCACCGTGGGGCGCATCCGGGAGATCTCCTCCTACCAAGCCGATTACTGGGCCTGTGCCATTCCGGATTCACTGCCCCCATCTCCGGACCGCAGCTCACCCCACTGGAACCCCAACAAAGAGTACGAGGATTTGCTGGACTATGCTTACCCGCTGAAGCCGAGGTACAGGCTGGGAAGGATGCCAGAGCCTTTTCTCCGTGACTCAGGAATAGGTCTGGATAGCTTTTCTACTTCTCCTGAGGGCATGTCCAGGTCCACCAGCATCTATGGCCGAGCTGGGCAGGCTCTGGGAAGCAGAGAAAATGGACTTTGGGAGTTTGTAGCCTCTGCAGAGAGATTCTCCACCCCGAGGCCTGGAAAAAGAGGCTGCTCAGGGGCTGGCTCATACTATGAGCCTTTACCTATTGCCAAAGCATCATTTGCAAGTAGTGCTTCCTCTCATCCTTCCAGAGGTTTTGCTAAGGATGTAAGGGTGGAATCATCTGGGCCAAGCTCACCTGGGCGCCCTGCTGCCGATGGGAGAAGCTGGGATACCAGAGGAAGCCCCTGCCCAAACTATACAGGGCAGGTGAAAAGCACCCATAGGTTTTTATCCACCACTGGAGTGCTCCCCCTGAGGAGGGAGTGGGAGGGTGACGAAGAATTTCTTTCCCTGCCTCCAAGACTGCAGGAGCTGGAAAGGCTGGCTCAGTTTTTGTCCAATCTTTCCTTAACTATAAGGACGCCTGGGCATGACCACCATAACCTTCCACATCACAGCACCAGCAAGCAGCCCCTTTCATCCAGGTTGGCTTCTTTTGGAGAAGTGAGAGGCGGGGATGACAGAGGGAATATTGAGGGTTATGCTGGGCTGTGGCAACACCACAGCTCCCGAAAGCCCAGCTGGGAAAACACGGAATCTTATGGCTGGATCCATAGGGATCCTCCCCAGGGGCTTCATCTACCGGCTGGTCTCAGGGACACATTGGATGGGTTGTGCCTAAATGAACCACGAGTCAAAAGGCATCCAAAGAAGAGCCAGCAGAGCGAGTCCCTTATCCAGTGTGCTAAGGTAGGCTGATACCAGAAGTAAAGTTTATTCTGGGAAGATCTCACATAAAATGTGCCTGTCTTTATGGCACGATTAATTAAAGCTTCCCGTTCTGCATGATGTGTCCTGCCTGGCAGCTGCTGGTAATTTATGCAGGGGGGCTCACCAGAGCAGATAATCCCTTCTGATGGAGCAAGAGCCTGTCTTGCTTTCCCTGGGGCTCAGTGTCACAGGCCAGGCTGGGTGGAGATGTGGCGTTCAGCTGGGTCCCCCAGGCCACCCGTCCTGCAGTGCTGCTGCACCAGGCAGGAGCTGCAGCAGCTCTGAAAGGTTTCCTGATTATTTTGTGGATTATTAAATTTGTCCCGGCACTGTGGTCCCACCCTCCTCTCCACCTTCTTCCCACCCCAGTGTTGGGACAAATTTGGAAATGATGCTATGCTCTTTGCACAAGAGTGTTATCGTGCACATAGCTGCAAACTCATCCCCTCCTCTGGTACGGAAATAACTCTGTTGATTTAAAAGGGACTTCTCTGTATATGTCATGCCAAATTGCAGTGCCTGGGAAAAGCACTGCTTTATGGCAAACTCCTGAGGAGCAGGAGCAGATCTTGAGCCTGATTTTGGGGCCAGCAGAGGCCCCTGGGTTTCATGCAGCATCTTACAAAAATAATCTCTTACCGAGACACTTTAAAAATAAATGAAAGCACCTAATTGAACGAGACAATCCCTTGGGGAAAAGCAACTACAAAAAATGGCTCTGGTGAGGAGGAGGAAGATGAGGATGAGGATATTTCTTGGCCTGGGAGGTGGTGAAAGCCAACCTCTTCCCTCAGCCTGGGTGCTACTAGCCTCCATCACGTCTCCGTGCAGACATTTCACGGTGACCCTCAATTCTTGCCACACAGTGAGTGCTGGAGCTGTTCAGGAGTTTAAGTTAATTTTTGCCTTTTTCCTGTTGACCCTTGGTTTCCCAGGCTTAGGGATGTTTGTGTGCCGGGGTCGGAGAGGAGCAGGGAACAGGTGCTTCCCGAAACACCGCTGCCTCTCTGTTTCGTGTCCCTGCGCCGGCTCCGTTGCAGAAATAGATCCGTGACCCCTTTTTTATGCTCTGTTGAGCAGATGTTTTGCTGCCAGCTGGAAGAGCTGATCCGCTGGCTGTACACCATGGTGGATGTCACCGGCAGCTGGGTGCCACCCTCGCCGGATGCCGAGAGCGTGTTGGCATCGCTGCACCGCTACCTGGTGGGTGTCCCCCTTGCTCTGCTTCCTCCCCCCTCCGGTGCTGCAGGCAGCAAGCAGCGGGAAGCCAGGCAGCACCGGAATGGTCCAGGGTGCACTGGCTTTGCAAAGCCAGGTTTGGGAGCACCGGGAGCCTGCTTGGAGGAAACTGCTCCCTGGGCAACCTGCCACAGGTGTGTGTTTCAAAAACCCTTCTAAGAAATGCTGCTCTTCTTGCCTTGCCAGGAGTTCAGGAAGGATGTGGCCGACCACCGGAGCCTGACTGAGAGCGTGCTGGAGAGGGGAGAAACTCTCCTGGACTGCATGGCATCGAATTCACCAGGTGAGGAGGAGCACTTGTGTGGGGCTGCTCGTGGACACAGGTGATGCTGGCCAAGGCATCTGCCCCCCAAAATCCCTGGCCCAGCCCGGCCACCGCCACAGCACACGCAGAGTGGTTGCTCTGGTGATTTAGAAGGGATTTCTAAAGGGTGGGCTGTAGCTGCAGTCACCAACGGGGCTTTAGAAGTCGAGTGCTGCATTATGGATGGGCTTTCTTGCACAGTTCCAAGTTTTCTTTAAGACCCCCTATTTCTGCATCTTCATGATGAACCTGGAGCCTCCTGGGTCAGTCCCCATCCCCTGCAAATGCTGCATCAGAATGGGGACGGGATGAACGGCACACTATTGATTTTTAGCACTTGATTTCCTTCCAAAGTCTGCCTGGACGATCAGAACCCTCAGCTGTGACAGAGACAGACACTGAATTATCGCATTCCTGTCGCCTCCATTCAGATGTTTTTGCTTTCCAGCTCTGAGAGACACGCTGGGTCTGATTGCCAAACAGTCGGAAGAGCTGGAAAGCCACGCAGAGCACCTGTACAAGTCCATCCTGGCTGCTGTGGGCCCCGTGCGGGGCAGGGATGCGGGGCAGGACAAGGGGGGTGCAGCACATGGCTGCTCCCCGGGTAAGCAGGGGCAAACCAGCCTTGCTGCAGCGGGCAGAGAGGGAAGGAAGCCCAGGAAGAGAAACACTCGGATTAGCAAACACCAAGCATCGGGCTCTATTGTTATTTCTTTGATTCTGTTTGGAAAGCCTGAGAAGGCAGCGGGGAGACTCAAAATAGATGCCCTGTCACGTTTAACCATGTCAGGGAAAGAGCAGTGCGGGTGAACCAGCTGATGAAACCCAAGAGCACGAGGGGAGCGATGGCAGCTCCGCAGGGACCCGGCAGGCAGGTCCCTGTCACTCAGGGCTGGGGGATGGCAGCAGTCCAGCACAGACACCTGCTCTGCCCAGATCCCTTGCACAGCGCAAGGGAGATGAGGAAGGGATATTTTCTGGTTTTGTGTTTTCTCAGAAACATTCCGTTTGCTGTATAACGGTGGGAAAGGCGAGCGAGTGATTTCAGGTATAATATAGGGGCTAGAAAACTTGTTTATTTCTTGACCATCTCCCTTCAAAGAAAACTGGAGGCAAGTTGTTCAGGGGTGCCAGCCTTAGAGAGAAAAACAGCATCTTAAGTAGTGTTTGGTTTGTTGTGGTTTTTGAATTGCTGCCTCTACCCAGCCAAACCCTCTGCACTGGTGAGATGGGGGAGTAGAGCATGGGGGTTTCTGTCTTTGTCAGACTGCAGGCAAAGCCCAGCACCAAACACCTCATTTTATTTCAGGTGCTGCCTCTGTGAGACCTAGGCTGCGCTAGCCCATCTCAGGAGGGCTGAGAAGGATTGCAGCAAGCACCAAACCACCTCCATCACCTCTCCAGAGATGCCAAAATCTGTGTCCAGTTGCTCACAGGGCTGATTTCAGCGCGGGCTTGTGCCGTGGCTTGAGAAAGGTGCCCCGTACAGCAGGTGTGCTGGGATATCCAGAGTTGTGTTAAGGAATGTACAGCTGGCCTTTTCTGTTGTTTTTTTTTTAACATAGCTTCCCTTTTTTTATTGAAGTGGGCTGTTCTGTATTAGCAAAACGTCAGGAGCAGTTTTTTAACTGAGCAATCCATAGTGTGCCGTGAGCTCGCTAAGTAAAGCCGTGTGATTTTAATAGCCCTGTTCTCATGGTTTGTTTATGCTCGTCAAAAATAGGTGTGAGAAGCCAAGAAATAGCAACTCCTTCTGGTTCTTGGGAGCAAGTTGAAGGCCTGTTTGTAATTACCACTCCCTGCTGAAGCAGAGCCTACTTAACTTTCAATTTTGTTATTCATGAACGCAAAAAGCCGTAATACTGAATCCAAATACAATAATAAACAAGCGAGTTGAGGCAGGGAGGAGCCAGGTTCTGTGTAACCTGCTGGTACCTGCTGCTGGCAGGAGCTGTGTCAGTGCTGTGCTGGTTTCCCGGGGTGAAGAGTTGTGCCTTCCCCCCTTCCAGCTACTGCAGTTAAATCACTGCTCAGAACATTCATCAAGGCTTCCAAACCTTTTCTCCAACAGAAAAAGGGCAGCTTTGAAGCAGCATAAGGTAAGTGGCCAAAAAAAGCTACAGACTGTTGGTACTTGGCTTTAATTAACCTTTAACCCGAACGGTGATCACCGTGTTCTTGTGCAGAACACATCATTTCCTCCCATTCCTGTGAACAGAACACAGAGAAGTTTCTGTTCTGCACAGGTAGAAGGTGAAAGCAAAGTTAAACAGAAGCAGTTACGGCAAAAAATTCCTTGGGGTGTTGATATTCTCCCATCTTCTGCATCCTGGGCTTGAAGGGCAAGCTTTTTGGCCCATTGCGTCAAAAGTATTCGGTATTTCAGCTCACAGGTAAGAAACTACAGTGCCTTTTTCCAGGAGTTTTAGGCCTGCTCTACCCTTGTCACACAGCTCAGCCTGACAGCCCCAGGCTCCAGCAGGGAACAGCACCAGTCCAGCGACCCATTCGTGACTGAGGGGGAAACAAAGAACCACCAAACACCTGGTGTAGCCCAACTGGTTTTGCAATGCTTTTATTACCGTATATATTAACATTGGTTTGGATAGTATGTAGCAG
Source organism: Tichodroma muraria (assembly GCA_013390105.1). NCBI lineage: Eukaryota > Metazoa > Chordata > Aves > Passeriformes > Sittidae > Tichodroma > Tichodroma muraria. The sequence goes on along the minus strand of WAAG01032133.1, from coordinate 50,868 downwards.
GCATCTCGACATTGAAGTTCATTTGTGCACTCTCTGCAGGGAAGATGTTCTACCCTCAACACACCTCCTTTTACTTCACTTCCTGATCTCAGCAGCGCTCACTGCTCCTGACGAGAGCAGGTCACATTTATAATGAATTATACCAACAAGCACATCTCTACTAGAAAGCACATCACTTTATTGTGAAGGTCTCAAGTGGAAGAGTTCAACTTAACCATGACAATACTTTATGTATTACAATTGCCTGTTGATTTATGCAACTATGTTGAAGAAAGCTGTTAGCCAAAGTCCCCCCCCCCCCCCAAAAAAAAAATCAGAGGATATTTGCACCAGTTTTAGTTTATACCTCACAACATACCTAGGCTATATTTTTACTATCACAGGGTGTATTTACTACTAGGGGAATGTTACATGGTCTTTCAAACATGAGACTATTTACAGAATAGGCTGAACATTTGAGTTTAGATAAAGCTGAACAATTTTACATGTATAGGAAGTGTTATAGGCTAGCTTTCCTGTGGCTTTTAGCTAGACATCAGGCACTAATGATTTGATTAGCTCTGTACAAAGACTCACACACCATCCAAAACCTCTTGGCTGCTGGTTAGTTCCAAATTGTTTGAGAAAGCGCCTACTCTGAGCAACAGTTTGGTGGGGGCCTTGCTATCCCCATGTCACCCTCCTGGTGCCTCGCTGCAGAAGGGAATAGAAGCTAAGCTGTTGCACTAAGTCAGAAGATACTGATTAAAAGAGGATGGAATTAACAGTATATAGAAAAGACATAATATACTGGTAGAAAGTTATACCTCCTCAAGGAACCTTCACTGAAATGGTTCACGTCAGGGAAATACTGTTCTCTCCCCTGCTACGCAAAGCTGACGGGAATTCCCTACATAGACTCCTTGAGAAATAAATGAAGTTCCAAGACTAAGTTAGGGAACTGTTGTACATTCAGAGTGCATCATGCCTCATCAACCTTGGCTGGGTGTTTCTGGAACAGCACTCGTGCCTTAAGCACCGTGACAGCTCAGGCTTTGGGGCCACAGTCACTGGGCGAGTTGCAGGGGAGGTCTGAGAGCCATGGCTGCACACACAGATATGTTGTTTTGTGCACAATGCAAGCCTGATTTCCCCCTTAGCCGTACAAATTAAGACAATATTTATCACCATACAGTTTGATATTACTTCCAATAAGTACAATATTTATTAAACATTTCTTCAGTTTTGTTACATATTGTGCAACAAATTACAATATTCTGCAGCCACAAATTATATGCAGAGTATGAAGAAACTATTAATCAGATAGTGTGATCTCTCCATTTATAATTCTACAAGAAGGAACTAGCAAATCAGATCTTACATATATCTTACTAAATTTTATGCATGGAAAGTGACAGACACTGTTGTGCTGTTTGATACAAAATGGCTAAACTTCATCTTCAGAAGACTAAACCTGACATCTAAACATGCCAATAGAAACATCAAAACAAAAATACATCCTAACCAACCACAGGAAACAGTCTGGTATCAGGAAAAGCAACAAGGATTACACGTTTATAAACCAGCACACAAAGGTTTAAAACAGTTCTGAAAATGAAGTTAGCTGTCTTGAGTCAAGGGAATAAAAAAAGTCAGTATTGACCATTTACAATCTCTGACCTTTGTGGAGACGGTAAGAATCTGTTGTAGTGCAGCTACATACAGTACAATTCAGGCAATTTTTTTTTTTCACTTGGGTTCAGATTGCAAATTCATTGTTGTGAGACAAAAGGGGGGAGGCAAGTTTTAGCAGCAACCTCCACTAGACTGCTTGACTGGAGTGCTCTGAATTTTAACATTGGACTTCTCTGCACCACCAGCTGTCGCTCCCGGACCCATTCGTTTTTTAATCTCGGCAGCCATGGTCATGAAAGACTGTTCTACATTTGTGGCATTCTTTGCACTGGTTTCCAAAAACGGAATTCCAAGAGAATCTGCAAATTCCTGCAAATCGAGAAACAGTGAACAGTAAGCTCATACACAGCTTCATACCTCACCTCGTTTCCTGGAGCACCGCTGGATAACCTGCAAGCTCCTGGATCCCACCCCACACCCCATCTCCAGTCTGAGGATGACTTGCAGGGCAGGGGGTCCTTAAACTGCCCCCATTTGTGGCACCAGGACACCTCCCTGCACTGGAACCTCTGCACTGACCAGCCAGAGCAGGGGCTCAGCCAAGCAAACACGGGAGCCCCGACATACCTTTGCTGTTGTATAGTCTACTACTTTCTTTGTGGTCAGATCACACTTGTTCCCCACCAATAACTTGTTGACGTTTTCACTGGCATAACGGTCTATCTCCTGCAGCCACTGCTTGACATTATTGAAAGACTCCTACGAGATAAGAGAACTGTAAGCAAGGCCTTTGATAAAGAGGAAAGTTCAGCTCTATCCCTTTGGTCATGAGCAGGAAAGAGTACGAAGCACTGCACCTACGCATGTGATTCACAGCCATGACTCTCTAATGCTGCCCAGCTCCCCGATGGCCTCGGGACAGGCTGGTCACCACAGGGGCCACACAGCTCCGGTTCCCAGCCCTACACAACCAGCCCTTCCCGCACTCTTCCCCATTATTTTTCCCTGCTCCATATATTGAATATTCAACATCTACCATCTGGGATTCTTCTTCCTCCTGCTGTAGCAGAGATAAGAGACATGGCACACAGCTGAAACCAGATGCATCCCACGTATTCACAAAGCATCAGGTATTAGGTGCAAGCCACCTTGTTGTAGGTATGCTGGAACAACCTCTGACTCCAGAAATGCTGGACTGATATTCCAGTTAGTGACTGAACACAAGTGTTCTTTTTGTAGTAATTTAGGAAACCCTATACTTCCCAAGTGCCCTTCAAACAACTGCACCAGTTCTTCAGGGATCCTTTCAGAGAAAACACTGGCTCAGTTGTATCCCGCACACAGGCTGACAATTTTCTGTTCCAAATGCCAGTCTTTACTGTAGACCACAGTTCAAGTACATTCAGAAATCCTTCAACAACTTCCATCAGTAACTCAGACTTCCTGCTACCCAAGGCAGTGTGAGATGTATTCACACAGAACAGTTAGTTACCTGCTCGCCAAGTTTTAGGTTAAGCCTAAGATACAACTGCTTAGGGGCCGCAAATCCCACTGCTCTCTTTATCTCTGTTTTATTTCTGCCAAACCAGAGGCAAACACATACATTTAGTTTGATAAGCCTTAACACAGCCTGTAGAAACTCTGCAGGCTCAAGTTTAGCACGTACCTGATCTGTAACATCATACACAACTATGATGCCATGAGCTCCTCTATAGTAACTGGAAGTGATAGTCCGAAACCGCTCCTGTCCCGCCGTGTCCCACTGCAAGACAAGTGACAGGGTCAGCTCCTGCAGCGTGGCTGAGCCAGCGCTCTGCATCAGCTTCCAGAAACACAGCTCAGCAGAGCGGCCACCCAGCTACAACCACGACCACGCCACAGCTACAGCAGTGGCTCTGAAGCTGCATGCATCAAACAGGATTCGAGGAGATCGCGTCTTTTAACTGAGAATTACGCTCGGTAGGTACTTTTTGAAAGTGCTCATTTGTTTGGTTTCAGCCGAGTGTAGTCAAGAGATCTCTCTGGGGAAAACATTAAGCAGTTCTGACCCATGAAGCAGCCACGGTTCAGTGGTCAGAAGAGCAAACACAAGCCAGGACTGAAAGCCTGCTAGGAATAAGGTCAGAGAGCTGCAGGTCTCTAACGTGACCACTCCCTTCAACTTCCTTGGCACACAGGCTTCAGCAAAGGTATTCAAAGGCAACAACTCAAACCAAACTTGGTTCCCTTCTCCTGCTGGGAGAGTTAAGAAAGGACATAAAGTGCTTGACCTCTTCTCCCACCCAGGACGGGAGCAGGACTCACCCAAATATTTCTCTCCCTGGAGCTGTGTCAAGAACAGGGCTGGCTATGTATTAAAAACACACTCAGAGACAGATTTCAGCAGCGACAGCATTCCTAGTGGGCTGCTTTGTACTCAGGACAGTTACATTAGGGTCTGGAGGCCCAGGCTTCTGGCTGTAAGCTGGACTCTGCTCCACAACACTGAATCCCTGAGTCATTGCCTTCAAGTCCTGAGAGCCTCTGCTTGAGCTGGAAGCAGAGGCTGACAAGGATTGTCTGACCTTGCACAGATATTAGATTTCATCACACCAGTCACCCTTTTAGAGTGCTTCAAGATTAAAGAATTGCCAAGTCTCTTCCCGTGTTTATTCCAAGTGAAAGGCCAAAAGCATAACCAGAAAACACCACCCAGTGCTAAGGCAGCCAGGCCACTTACAAGCCTTTGTGTCAGTTTTTCCATTCAGGTCAGCAAAGGCAATTTCCAGCACTTAAGACAGTGCAGCCTGGTAGTAACAGCTGCTGTGGAATTCAGGCATCTTGGAGAACCGTGTGGTATTCCTGCACTTACACAAATCCTGGCTAAATACTGCAGAACTACACCAGTTTTGACACAAGAGCACTCCAGCACAGATTCTCCTCTTCCAGGTAAACAGCCCTGATAATAAGCACCCCTCTCTTTAAGGGCAGGTCACAGGAATTCTTGGGAAAAATGCCTTGCCTCTTGCAATGGGGGAAATACCTCCTGTATTTGAATGTATTTTAAAGTACAAAGATGATCACCAATAGCTATGGATATAACTCTGTGCTCCAACAGACTGAAGCACACAGGAGTTGAGAAATACTACTTACTATCTGAAGCTTGATTGTTTTCCCATCTAGTTCTATAGTTCTGATTTTGAAGTCCACACCAATCGTGCTGATGTAACTTTCTGTGTACGTGTCATCCTAGGAGAGAGAGTGAACATAAGTCAAGCCAGCTGCACCTCTTCTGCAGTCACTTACTTCATTATGCACCAGTCAGACGAAGGTACTTAATTTCCTTGTAAAACCAGCCTGATCTCTCATGGCAAAGTCCAGGAGGTGGCCAAGCATTTACTTCTCAAAAATTCTGCAGCTTTTAAAAGCACCACCCAGACTTGTGTTTCAAAAACCGGTCAAAAAAAGCCTCTTTTCTGGAAATCCTGTAGAGTCAAGTCCTTGTGAGCTGCAGTGTAAAGAACAGCCTTTGCTCATGTTGGCAGACTGAAGAGCTACTTAGAATAACCACTAAGGTTATTGAAACACATCGCATTTTTGTTTTCCTCTGATGGCTTTTCGTCTGTGTTACACAGCAGGTACCTAGAACAAGGCAGAGGCTCTGTCTCAGCCACACGTGAGTGCCAGAGCCTCTGCTGCTGCAGCTGGTTGCTAAGGCAGGTTAGAGTTACAGCTGGAGTACTCCTGCTGGGGCCCCTGCTCTGCAGCCTGCGTCGATACAGGAAGGAAAACACTGAATCAGCAGCTTGCAGGGACCTGCCTGTGGTCTCCCACAGGCCTTAAGGCACACAGAGACTGCTGGGTCAGTCTTTGCTACCTTCTAGTGATTGTCAGATTGTCAGCATGAAGAAGTTTCTATTCCTAAAGTGCCCAAAGGATAGGACTTCACGTACAATGTACCACAGAAGGCTTTATGCAACCAGTAGGTATCACAAAAGCAAGGGACTCCTCTGGGCTGTGAATGGAAGACATCTTAGGTAATACAGCCAAGTAAGAATAAAGTATTAACCTTTCAGAATGACATGACATTTATTTCCTTAACATTTCAATACTCCAAAGGGTATGTTTGAAATGCCTGAGGAATTTCAACCAACAGCAGCAAGAAAACACAGGTGTGGTATGCTGGGGTAATTCCTTATGTCAGAGTAAAACAGTTTAGTTGGAAAAACACATCTCAAAAGGAAAAGGCTACTCAGTTGAAGAAACACCAGGTAACAGAGCACAAGCTTAAGCTAGCTATCAAAAAAGAAAAGCTGGATTATTCACATGAAGCCAAAATTAATTCAAAAGTATCTGCAAGAGAAGCAGGCTAGACTGCTCTGGGAGTGCTGCTCCAGCTGTGGTGTCACTTCCACCCCACCGCCTCCATACTGTGAGCAGAGCAGGTGACATCCTCCTGCTGTTCATCCTGGTACCACCAGCAGCCATAACGGCTGTAACTGAGGCTGTCTGTACCCCCAGATCACCATTTCATAGCAGTAACATCAGGTACAACTGGCTCGTTCCAGAGTGCCCAGAGCAGTGCCCAGGCTGTGAAAAGCCATCCCCTTGCAGCAGGGTCACACGCAAGTTTCTAAGTTCATGGCCCATATCCTGCTTCCCTTCCTCTCCTCCCATGGCAACGTAAAGCTGCACTTTGGCATAGACAGAGATAAGAAGTTCACTGGACTTTAGCTTTTCCTACCCTAAGAGCTGTCAAACCCATTTGACATTTTCTTGTTGACAGGAAAACCAGAGCCAGAACAGCTCACCAGAAATCCTAACATTCACTAAAGAAAGCAGGAGGCCTTATTATTCCTGGAGTATTATTTACATTACTTCTCTGGCTAAACAACTGGTAGGTCTTTTTACTGCAAATATCAAACTTCATCTGGCTGAAATGTTCTTATCAAATAGTACCTGATCAAGGTCTGTACTCCTCATGCCTAAGGGCACACCCCCAGAATTCCTTCCATCCTCAGCATTCCACCACTACTGTAATGATGGAAGTTAAATTAAGGTATCTTGTTCTCAAGTAACAGGAAAATTAAATTAATCTTAGCTGGACATATTATTGATATTGTTTCTTTCCAATTTAGTCAAACAATTATATGAGACAGACACAAATTCAGAAGACAGCAGGAGTTTCCAATATTGTACTTATTCTTTGGTATTACCAGGCCTGTCAGACACCAGCCCTGCTACCTGAAGGGAAGCTCTTGCTCAGTACCTCTTTCGCATAGTTGCCAAGCATGATCACTTACTGCAAACCTAAGTAGAAGGCAAGATTTCCCAACACCGGAGTCTCCAATCAGAAGTAGCTTGAATAAATAGTCACTGCAGAAGGAAAAAAAAAATTAGGTCACTTAATGCAAAACACTGTCAAGAATGAAGTTCCTTACAGCCAGTATATTATGACTTTTGAGAAGGGTAAATTAATTCACTGCTAGGGAAATCACCTACAACTCCAAGCTCCTCTATTCAGTTTATAAATTCACAATTTACTTGGTAAGGGAAGTGTGAGGTAGATGCTCTGAACACAGCATTGCTGTGTGGAACTGTGCCTTCCTGGGAAGTTACTCTGAGGATAACAGCAGGACTATCAGCAGAAGTAGCACAGTCCTACCTCAGCCCTTTTTGCTCTAGCCGAGAGGAAAATCATGCTTTGCAATTGAGTGCAAGCCCCCTTGTCTGGCTGAGTAACTCAAATAACACACAGGCGGTGGTAACAGCCTGCGGCCCTCCAGGGCCATCATCTTTGCATCTCTGGACTCAGAGGTCCAGAGACCTCTTGATCCACTCTTGAGTGGAATCAAGACTCTTGATTCCACCGCCCAGCTTCACCAACACAGGAGCTGCCAAACCCAGCCATTTCTTTCCTCAGTTCAAGTTACTCATATTTAAGTTCCAGCAGAATGCAGCAGCACAACTGAATGCCCACCTTCCACAACAAACTATGAGCAGTGACCAATACCACACCTGCCTCCCAGGAATTAAAGCAAAGCTCAAGCCATTTCCAGATGAGGATACATCTCTGGGGGATGTCAGGTGTGGTATCAGTAATTCTCAAGATACACTGGAAGAATTGACAAATCTTGTGCTTAATGTTGAGTCTTCCCAACATTAAAGAATAAGCACAGTGTCACCAACCAGCCTATATTTACACTTCAAAGAATAGTGAAGGTTTCACTGCTGGCAAAATATTGAGTTTTTGTGTTAGTCCTAAGACTAATGGGGAAATTTCATGTTAGAGAACAAGTAACAGAGAAAAACAACAACCCACCTCTTACACAAGTTATTTTGCTTCTCAAGTACCACACTAACTCATTCTCAGTTGACAACTCTTCGGCCCTGTAATGGCCCAGGACTAAGTCCTGTTCTCATTTAACCACAACAGTTCAACACTGTATTTTTGTGCCCACTTAAGCGAGGCAAGTAAAGATTAAGGATATGTGAAGTGCCTGAAGTGAACTATCCTCACCTATTATTCCCTAGAATCACCACTGCCTGTGGCTGGCAGGAATCCAGCCAGGAAACTGCATCCATCCCCAGCTGATAACAGCCAAGCAGATGGCCAGCCACCCCTTCTCACCACTCCTCTGCTCAAGTGCCCAAGTGCCTCTCACCTGGCTGGGCCCAGGCTGCAGAACACAGCCAGATGAAACCTCCAGTCTCTGCAGCACTTCTGCCAAGCCTAGAGAGGAGTCAGAAGTGCTAAATGTAGCAAATAACCCAAACCTTAAAAAGGCAACCTTTACTAAGAGTGTACAGCTAAAAGCACTAAAGGCATTAAAAAAAAAACAAACAGTCAAAGGATACCTAGCAGTTTACAGTCACAGAATTCACCACTCCACCTGTCAAGTCATGTACTACCACAAGGCAAGATGGCTTTAGGAGAATGACAACCAAGCCAAACTCCTCAGGGGACATAAGTTACATTACCCCACAATCCACACATCTCAGTAGGCTCAAGTTGGCTGAAGCACTATTACAGACAGAAAACTTCCTACTCCAAATAACAGTTTGGTCCCCAAGAGCAGCAGAAATTCTGTAACCTGGAGACCAAGGTGAAGTACCAGGGCTCCAGGACCTGCTCCACTGTTACACCTATGCCTTCTTCCCCACCACTGTGCCTCAGCTTTCACTCAGCTCCTTCCAACTCCAGCAGGAAGTCTGGGTTGCTCAGTTCCCTGCAAACACAGAATTTTCAGCAATCCTGAAGTCAAATTATTATTTACAGCTTGCAGTATGCTTTAATCCCCTTGAAAATATCAACACACCTTGAAAATATCAGCACTGTATTGTCTTCACTAAAATTAGAGGGAAAAAAGTACCTCCTTCCTGGTAGAGGTAAGGCTTCAGCTGTGGGTCTGAGATCCACTTAAAAACCTCCACTTGCTTCCAAGAGTAATTCAGGTTCCCCCAGGCCCCAAATATGGAAGCTCATTTTCCTCTGTTTCTCCTCATGCTAAGAGCAGCTCCCAGCCAAACCTGCCCATTAAATCTCTGACCCCTCAGCAGCAAACAGCAACAGTGTGTACACAGAACAAACGCTAGGCTGACACAACAAGAACTCAGAAGCCTTCAATACTGGGTTTGGTATCTTTGTTATTCAGCTGTCCCCTCACTGTGAGCTTCAGTATTTCCAGAACCACAGAGACATAGAGTGGCCTTCACTGCTACCTGCCTCAGCCCCAGCACACGAACACACTAGCTGCAAACAGCCTTCACTGAGCGAGCTCTGTCTCTGACCTTAGAAACGGGTGTTGTGTCACAAAAACCTAATTTTGGTGGTAAGACCTTCATCAGTTTGGGAATAATATAAGTAAGACTTTGGGAACTTCGGGTTTTAATTTTTTAGAACACTCCATATTCCAATACTATAGTGCCTTCCTTTCCAAGTACAGCTTAAAGCTTTAAAAGATACAGCTCTCACGACCTTTTAAAATATACCAGGTGCCTATTTAGGGCCATAAGAACCAAATGTGCAGTTTGTTGGACAGAGTGTGATGCCTGAGACAGCTCTTGGGTACAGCAACAGTTTAAATCAAATAAAATTTTAAAAAGCTATAAAAATTTGCAGAAGCCTATTTCTAGACTGAGCTACACCAACAGAATATTTGGGTAAAGGGGTTCAGCTGTAGCAATGCATCCAACAAGCCACACAGGTTTATTTGGTATTTACTCCTGAAGAGCCATACAAACATTTCTGAAGCCACTGAATTTTGCTCTTTAAACCTGGAGACTTAAAACTCATCAGCTCTTCCGGTTTAGGGAGCCTTCAAAAAGCTGGCTGAGCTATGCAGCACAGCCTTCTCCACGTTCCTTGGGAGACAGTGGGAATTCAGGTTAATCATTCAATTATTTCTCCCCATTTACATAAGCCACTCATACTTGGGTCGTTGAAAAGAGTACACTGGGAGAGCATGTGCAGCAAGGCAGGTGGGTACGGTGAGTAAGAGTGAGGCTTTCAAATCCTCCCTGTAACTTCCTCTTGCCAGAGATAAAGGACAAAGATGTTATAACTGCCTCTTGCCAAAGAAAAAAAAAAAAAAAAAAAAAGGCACCTCCAAAACAGCCCTGTTGATGTTTTGAGCAGTGCAGCATCCTCCTGATGCACACACGTCCCACGTCAGCGAGTTCAGCAGAAAACCAGGAAATCAAGTTGAGGCTAGACCTGGCCAAAGCTGTGTGGAACAAGGGACCTGTGGGCCTCTAAGACACCACTGTTTATCTAATTTATATAAGGAGGCATGTGGGGATTTTTTAAATGCCAGGAAGGTTTTATGCCAAAACAGACAAGGCTAGGTAGTCATCTGTCTGCAACAAGGAGCTGCTGGAATTGACTTTAATCACTGATGTCAGCTGCGGGCTTACTGCAAACGGGTACTCACAGCAGCCTCAATCCCCACTCTTTGTTCTACCACCCCAGAAATTTTGAAGAGGAGCATGACTGGATTACTCCAGATGACTGGAGTCACTCCGATTACACACTATTTGTGTAAGTGAACAGAATCCAGAAGACACCATGCCACTTTGCATGGCAGATTGCTGTTGAGAAAGGTTAGAACACAAACACTTTCAGATGATTCCAGCAACCCAGGAGCTGTCATTCAATTGCCATCTACTAACCACCATCACCCAAGACTGAAACCTATCTCCACTGGTACTCCCAAACACTTCCGAAGAATGCAAAAAGAACCCCCCAAGATTTGCTCTGAGACCCACTGAGTTTCCTCATCTGTGCTGGAAGGTATCTAGAAGAAGATCCAGGCAGAACACTGATCTGATTGAGACCAACTCCTGATGCCACTTGGCTGCTACGGACCGAGCACCCCACCAGTGTGTTTATGCTACATGCAAGCTGCAGAAGGGCAGGGAACGCTGAACCTGACAGGATCTAGTCACAACAGAGTCAATATTGACATTCTGCTCACTCCAACACCGGCAGGGAGGGAGGAACAGAGGGAACACATCCCAGTGCTGGGTGGGCAGGTGTTCTCAGAATTTAACTTCCAAACGTTAATTTTAATATCTCATCCACCCCTCTTCACCCCCTTCACTCAATCCAAAAACTAACAGTCCACTCGGCTGTCCCACAGCCCTGAAGCTTCAAGGAAGCTCTCAGAAGCACAACTCCCCTTCAAACCTTTGCATGAGCAGGACCCAGCCCTGTAGCTTTATCAGGAAAGCTGAAGGAAGTAGGTCTTTAGCTAGAAATTTTAACCAGCTATCCCATTGACTTCTGATGGAGTTCTGGCATGCCCAGGAGAGAGGATTCGGGGCTGCAGTCTGATCAGAAGCTGTGACAGGGAAGTGACAATGTGTTCCATTATAGGCAAGGCACTTTCTGAGAGGAAAATGGATGTATCTCTTACAGGGAACTAGAAGGAGCAATGTCATAATCCCTTAAATCTTATTCCTGCTTTAACAGGGATCCTAGTACACACATCACAGTGACAGGTATTTTCTGTCCATCTCACCACACCCTTCCCATCTCCTCCCCTCATCCTGCCGGCGCCACCTTCTCAGGAAGTGGCAATTAAACACTGCGAGTTAATCTCAAACTACAGCTTTTCCTCTTTGTTTCACTTTTAAGAAGTCGGCTGTGCTCACCACCAGGACCAAGCACTCTTCACTGAGAATGAGTCTCTCTGAAAACACTGTCCTCAGCCCTCAGTACCTCACTGCAGGGGACAACCCTCTGCATCACTCTAGAGGGCTGACAGACTGCAAGAAAGGGAAAAAAAAATGGAAAAAGCCCTCTCCAACTCATTTCTCTTAGAGGCCTAACACCCTGCAGGCAGTTTTACCACTAGAAAACTCAAAAGTCTGCAAGGTAAATTTGAGTTTAACTCTTGAGAGCCATTAAGGACCATGGGGTACCAGCAGTTTGTTGGTTTTTCATCCACTGCCCATCTCCAGCTACTGTTTTGGTGTTTTCCAAAGCTACACGAGCAAGTTTGTGATGTAATCTTGCCAAGATGTAACTCGAGTTCCTGGCTGTACCTCCTGGGTGTCACCAACTCCCTCACTAGCCGATGACTACTTGTTTGCTCCTCAGGTGACTTTAATGGGCTCAGAGTGCTTGCAACCAACCCCACTGACATAAGTGGAGAGCACAGGAGCCTCAGCCGTGAGGACAAAATTGTGGGTGTCTTCCAAGAGCAGCGTCCATGGATATCCAGAGCAGCAATGTCACACCACACGTGCATTTCAGTACCAGAGCCACCCCAGTGGCATCAGAAGGGACAGTGGCTTCACCACCCCAACCTCGGGTGCCAGCAAAGCCAGCATCTGTGAAAGGACCCTAAACACACCCTACAAGGCTAAAGGGTTGGAAATGCAGCCGCTGATTTTTTGAAATGCTTTCTAAACTAAGCTTAAGTCCCTCCTCTAGCTCACACAAGAAAGTCTTGAACAAAATAAAGTTTATTGTTCCCGACAGCCTGGTGGGCAGGACACAGCTCCCCGAGTTTCCAGAATACAGACGGCCCCTGGTCAGAGAGCTCAGCCAGCCCAACTTCCGAGCAGGCCAACTAAAGAAAAAGGCCACACTCACACAACGACCCTCCCAAAACCCTCTTGTGCCGTCACCACGTTTTCTAAGTAAGTGCTATTTCAGCTGGAAACAGCCCCGAGAGCGTTCTATTCTCAAGTCACAGCGTTGCAAAATCTACATATGCAAGAAGTGTTTTGCAAGAGCCATGTGACACACACATGACTTGCAGCTAAAGCGAAGGGTGGACCCCTGGCTACGGAGCCGCCACCGGCCGGGGGATCGGTTTTCACAGGGCGCCGGTGTCCCCTGGGTCACTTGTTGGAGTCAAGGCCCCGACGTGCATTCCCGAGGTTCGGGAAAATCCCCGCGGCTGCGCCCCGCGGCGCTGGGCCGGCGGATCCCGGTTCCCACCGGGGC
>WAAG01032133.1:20098-37446 GCA_013390105.1 Tichodroma muraria | reverse complement strand
TGATTGGCCGGGAGGCGCCGGCCGGGGCTGACGTCAGCGGGCAGACGTGGCAGCTCGGGCGAGTCAGCGCGCGGGCGGGGCGGGGGGCGGGGCCTTGGCGCGCGAGGCGGGGCCGCGCCCGATGCCGGATTCCAATGCCGGGTTCCAATGCCGGGCTCCAGTGCCGGCTCCAATGCCGGGCTGCAGCCCGCGCTGCATCGCTGCTTCAATCCCACCTCCCGTCCCTTCCTCCATCTGTGCCAGCAGCCCTCGGCCCATCCCGGTGCGGCCCGGGCAGGGCGTTATTTCTGCCGATGGTTCCCTTTGCTCCGCGCCCCGCGGCCGGTCTGTCGGTGCCGCGGCAGGGCCTGTGCCCGGGGCTGGGAGGGCCGGGGAGGCAGCGCCGGGGGGCACAGCGTGCGCGACAAGGCTCGCTGGGGATGCGGGGAGGCTTGCGGCTGCAGGGAGGCGGCGAGGAAGGGCAGACCCCGCTCTGGCGCCCGTTCTGCCGCTCCCCTCCGCGCCGGTGGCGGGCAGCGATGGAGGCTTTGCACCGAACGTGGGAAGCGCATCCGGAGCAGCACAGGGCATCTTTAGCTCCTCTAAGGCCTGTGTTCTTCACGTGCGTTAATAAGTCACTGTCCCTTTTTGTATCTTGTATCAAAAAAAAATCTGCCGTTGTATCTTTTATCAAAACCTCCTTACAAACATTAATCACGTTTCACTACATTCTTTAGGCACAGTAAATATCTCCACGCTCTAGTGACTGCTGGAAGCGGGCATGGAGAGACTGCCACACACCTGGGATCTCCGAACAAGCAACCTGTTAAAGCTGGAAGATTTCACAGTACGGGAGACTGGTTTTCTGGTCAATCACTTTTAACAGTCTCACCGAATATCGAATTGTATGGCTGACACTGGAGTTGTTGATGTTCTCAGGTTTATTCCTAGCAAAGCCCTGGCCTTTTCAACAGCATCGGAGAGAGCACAAGCGCTGCAACAGTACACATCATTCTAGATTTGCAGACAGGGCACTGCTGAACTTTGAAAGTCTTAACAGCTCCTTGTAATCAACTCGGGAATTTAAATCCCACCACTAAATACATATTACCCGACATTAATTTCATTACAAAGGGCATAGTATAATGCACTGACCAAAGTTTATCTTCCAACCAGCTCAAAGGACAGGAGGAGCAATCTGCAAATGGACTGTGAGATCACTGAAACATGCAGGGGGGTGTGTGCAGGACTTGGGCTACAAGCTGGGAGGTGGTACTGCAAACCTCTAGATGTTAAATGTGCTCCACGCCCAGGGACTACTGGAACAACCAACAGGAATGGGTGTCTTTCACTTGGACAGCATCAGAACAGAGCTGAAGCCCCAGAGGAACTGAAATTGTGCTCTTGTCCCTTTTTCTTCCCACAATAAGATGAAGAAAGGCCACTCATGCTGCACAGACACATCTTCGAGGTTTTAGTTATGCTCAGTTCCTTACAAAAGTCGATAAAGTGCTGGCTGCAATAGGAAACACTGAGCACTGGTTACACAGGGTTTGGGTTTCCTCTCTTCTCTCACACTGCTGGTTAGGTAATGCAATCTGCAGTTCAATCTACCACATAACTTGCTGTACATTCTATTGTTTCTGTGGGAGGTCATTGCTGAAGTTTCCACTTCCCCTTCTCTATTACTTTGTGTATCTGTGAAACAATGCCCGTTTTGTTTGATGTTTGCCATCAGAAATCCCGTGAATCCTTTGAAACGTGCTCTCCTCTCCGGTACAGTAGTTCTCTTTAGGCACTCCATGGAAGGTAACCAGATGTGTAGGAATAGCCCAGATGACAAACTTTATTTAGCAGACACCAATTCATTTTCTGCTGAATACAAAAATTGGTTTTTCAGGGACATTTTTAACATTTGTGCTTTAACTTTTCTCTACCTCAGTGAAACAAAAAGCTCCAACCACCCCACTTCCTTACTCTGTTGTGAGGAATAATGCTCAGAAGCCACAATAAATAGGACTCTGCCACATATGGCGCTGCATAAATGTACCCAGCCAAATCAGAGAAGACACAGGGACAAACCAACACCAGCACCAGCTAACTATGAAATTGAAAATTAGATTTACTTCTGAAGTAGGGCACAGGTTAATAAGAGTGTGGGAAGCTGTTTCATTTCAGAGAAATAACAGCTTCCATGTCTAAGAGCGTATTTAATCCGCGTGACTGTCCAGGCAGCGTGGCGGCTGCAGCAGCCCATGGCTGCAGGGTGGAAGGGCAGAGGGAAGAAGTGTGTCTCCTCCAGCTCTGCAGGAGCTGCAGGGGGGGCTTTCTGCTTCCCGTGTGGCAGGCTGGGGTCACCTGCTGCTGTGGGGTCACCTGGTGCCGTTGTGTCAGCAGGTGAAGCCGAGTGTACCCGTCTCGGTCTGCACGTGTACCCGTCTGACTGGAGGAGCAGGCTCAGGACCCCTGCCTGGCTTCTGTCTGGGACTGTGGCGATGATTTATTATCTCTGTCACATTCTGTCCTGTCCCTCCTCCTGCCTTCAGGGGTTATTCGTGGTTTGTCTTGAGCACCACGAACCTCTGGGTGGTCAGAGGGGCCTCGCTTGTTTCCCCCTAACGGGAGCGTAATGCAGGGAGCAGTCTCACGTGCCAGTTAGGGGGACATTATTCATATACCTTCAGGGCTGAATTCTGCCTGTGAAAAGAGAGGTTTATTTTATCCTGGTAGCAAAATCGGCTGCGGAATTTCCTTCAGCTTGGGCTGCAGTGCTCTACCAGAGCAGCCAAGGAAAAGCCATGAGCACAGACTGGCTCCACCTGTAACCAACTTCCTCAGTCCTGTCCACCCCGGGGCAGCATCCTGACCCACTAACTCGTGTTTTTGAGGTTGAACTCTGCTGGTTCCTGGTTCCACTCAGGTGATCTGCCCTCCCCTGCTCCCATCTCCCTCCTCCCCAGGCCACAAAAGACTTGTGCCAGAGGAGATCTGGGGAATGAGGGGACAAGTGGACAGAGGATGGGAGGGAGAAAGCGAGCTTCAGTGGCTGCAGTCAGGTGTAAGAGGGGAAAGGAAGGAGGAAAAGCAGCACAGATGATGGAGGAGAAATGTTACAGCTGCATGAGCGCAGGTTTTGCACTGCAGTGCGGAGCCCCCGTTCCCCCCCTGCCACCAGGCTGTCAGTGGGGCTGGCATGGGACCACCTGCAGAGAGCAGCAACCTGCACAGGATCCATTCTGCCTTTCTTTTCTGTCCTTGTTTTTTTAGGAGATCATCCATATTTTTAAGCTGTATAACCACATCACACAGTCACAGGGCAAAGGAAAGCTTCAGGTGTGCTATCTGGCACTCTATCACAATTTTACCCTGAAAATGTCTTTCTTTCCCCTGAGTAACAGTTCTTGAACCAAAGGTAGGAGGACCTGGGCTCCTCACCCAGAACTGCCTCCCCATAAAGCTGTCATGTTAGCAAAGCAGTGCTCAGAAATCATTTGCCCCCTGCTAGGTCCTTTTCCCTGGATTATGTATAAAATCAGGAAAAAGAGTAATACAGGTATTTATTTGCCCTCCTGCCTTTCCCCTCCCCCCAGTCCGGTCTGTGGAGTGGGAAGCTTGCAGGCTGATAGATGCACAGCAGCCTCGGGAGAAGGTCAGGCACCAGGAACACACAACATTGCAGCTGGCTGTTTGGATCCTGGGATTGCTGGGGAACAAACACTGATTTCAGCTTATCAATTGCAGCGTGTCTCTCTCGCCTCGCTCACAGTCCTCCCATGTGCATACTTTCTCCACAGGACTTGTCAGCTACCAGTGGTTTTTAGACAATATAACCAGGCCGTTTCGATGTGTTGGCAGTACACCTAAAATGGTGTCAACAAACTCTTCCTATTAATTCTTGATTTAGGAAGTAAAGGGCAAGGGAGAAGTAAGTTGCTGGTGGACCTGTGGCACCCCTGGGAGGGAAAGTAGAAATGTACCCATACTCAGATGTAGTAAGATGTCTGAAAAATAATCGTGGAGAGTACAATGGTATTCTGCAACTGTTCAACAGAGCTGGTCCAGTATCACACATTGCTTAAGGGAATTTACTGATCTGTGAATCACCAGGAACCAGCTGATGTTCAGCTCTACCTCTTACTTTGGCTGGACATCTGGCCTGTGCTTTCACCTCCTACAGTGAGCTGAATGGAGCCCAAGGTTTCACATTGGTCCCAATCACAGGCAGGAGATGAGAGGTACTGGCAGGGTGGAGTGTCAAGAGCACTTGGATGTGAAGTGATAGCAGGATGCTTGGGGAGCAGATGTCCAACCCTGGCGAGCTAAATCTCTTTGGGAAACTCCTAGAAGGAGATCTAGCACCTTGTTCTGGTTCCTTTCTTCAAGCCTAGTTTGCTTCAGTATTTCTGTGAGCACACTTGTGTTTTTAGGGCAACTGTCAGCCAAATTTGAAGTAGAAAATTATGTTGAGCAGGACATAAAACACTGTAATAAGCAGGTTACCTATTAACTTTGATATCTTTCTGTTTTACTTCTCACTGTTGCCACAGTTCAGATCTTGATTTCACAATATTTTGCAAAACTGACAAAACCACATTTTGTACTGTATGAGGAGCCATGGAGGAAGTAGAGGGGGTTTGGGAGCTGGAGTTTCTGGGACACAAGTCTCTGGAAGCAGGGTAATATTGCCAGCTTAGGACAGCAACTGAACAAATTTGCTAAAATCATGCAAAGGAGAAGCTTGGAAGAGACTCCAAGAGATGATCTACTCAGTTCCTCTGCTTCAGCTGCATCTATTTGAATCTCAATAGTGATATTCTTGAAAACGTCCAGATATGACAATTCCACTGTTCCCACAGGCCATTTATGACAGCACCCACAAGAAAGGTAAAAAAAGCTCACTGCTAAAATGATTCCAAGGATAAATTAAGCAACTTAGGCTTTTACTTAAGGCTGCCGGTAAATTCAGTACACTTCACCTCATCTGTTACATCCTGGGCATCTTTTCAACCATAACCTTCAGTGCCCCACGCAGTAAAGAAGATGCAGCTCGAGCTAATACGGTGAGTTTCTGCGGCTCTGTGCCAGCTGAGGATCTGCCCTGCTTGTTTTTGTGATGGCAGCTCAGAGTCTGGACCACAGAGCTCTGCAGCGGGAGGTTGACCTTCGAGGGTGCCGTCTCCTGATGTCCCGCTGGCAGAGCTCTGCTTCCAGCAAATGAACCCTTTGTTCCCTTGCTTCACCTCCTCACAGACATCAGGGCAGAGTCCTGCCTGGAAGCAGGCTTGAGAAGGGCCCAGAAACACAAGGTTTGCTGCAGTGGGGGTCAGAGTACCGCCTGCAGGTACTGCCCAGGGCTGTCTTCTCGCTCTGACTCACGGATTTTGCAACACAGCAGAGATAGCAGGGTAGTGCTCCCTGGAATTTGGCCGCTCTGCTCTTTGCCTAGGTATCTGTTTGCTTAAGAGTTCGATTCATCAGCCAATTACCATCCAATTACTCTGGCACGTACTCACCCAGCTGGGCTGGCTTCTCCCTGCCTGGCACCGGATGTTATTGAACACTGACACTGATTTAATACGAAGGTTGTTCTATTTGGTCTTGTAGGTGCCTTTGATGCCAGAGTTCTGGAAGGCAGTTTCACCCTGGTAAGCTGAAAAGCTTGTATGTTCTTAGACATGTGCATGGCATCCAGAACTGGAAAAAGTTCTTTTTCATTTCTAGTGAAAAGCAGCAAATTAAATCAATGGCTGTGCTTTCTTTCAGCCTTCATTCTACTTTTTGTCATACTGCTTTTCTTCCCTACCAGCTTTTGTGCCACCAGGCTCTCTTCTGACCTCTTCCTCTTTCAAATACTTATCAATTTTCCTTTGCTCATGATCCTCCTTTGTTTGCTCATCCTTTTTCCACACCTGCCTTGCACAGCATCTTCAGTACTTTCTGTCTTGCACGCTTACAGGGGCCTGCAACGTGTGATTCAACAACAGAATGCCTCCCTTGTCTCATGGCCTGACATTGAAAATATCATTTCATGCTTTCCATGACCTAAACTTTGACTATCTTTGTGCTTTTTTTTTGTTTTTCTTGGCCCTTGGCATTTTGTCCTCACCCTACTCATCCCTTGGAGTCTCCGTCTAACTTGGTTTGGGGCATTTATGAGCAGGCTTGTGACACTGCTTGCACACGCATGTACAATTTAGTGTCAGGAGAGAGAGTCTCAGGCCTCTGTAATGACATTTGTGTCTGCAATTGCATTATTAGACTGTCTTTTGGAATTATCTGTTTCCATGGTGGCTACAAATGCAGGACGGAGGAGCCACCTCCCACACTACCCAGGAACAAATGCATATCTTCAGGAGGAAAGGACAAGAAACTTTTGCCAAGCTCCACAGGCACTTTCCTCTCCCCACAGGATTAATCTGGAGTCCTGCCAAGGTGATGGTTAGACACAGGGTTTGGGAAATACTGTTCAAAGATGCAGCACTAACTAGACACTCAAGACACAGAACATACTGTACAGGGCTTGGGCCTCCACAGCCTTGCAAGCTAAGAAGTCTTCCTGAAAACTCTCTAAATTCTTTCTTACAACTGCGTTTTTGTTGTCCATACTTTCTTTTCAGTTTGATGCATTTCATGCCTAAAAATGGCAACAGAGAAAGAAAAAAAAAAAGCAGCCAACAAGGCTACTTAGTCTACACAAAGTTCTGAATGAAACCTCTGTTTGATCTGTACCTTTCTGTAAACAGGTACATTTTAGCTCAAGGGTTTTACTTTGTTAAGTATTATGGGATTGGGGGAGATTTGAAAATAAGCTTGCATAATTGGTTTACCCTATCAGTAATGTTGATAACTGCATACCTTCATTGGCTGGCAGACTAAACTTTTGAGTTGTCATACACTAAATTGAACTAACAATCAACAGAAAACCAGATGGGATTCATCTTTTATTATTGTTATTCAGCATGAATCCTTAAATGTAACAAGAGCTCAAGGTAAAAAGCTCATGCTCTGCTTCAATTAAGGCATTCAAATGCCTTCATCTTCACCCTAACAAAGGCCAGACAGAACTAAGTGAGGGTAGCTTACAGGCCTCTCAGTGACAACCTTTATTTAAAATCCTTCTGATGTCTGTTCAGGATTGGGCATCATCCCTATTATTTCAAACAGAAGCTCATCATTTGTATCATATGAGGTTACACTGCTACAGTCCTGTGAGGAACATGGGACAGATCAATCTAGTAAGTCTTTGATGAAGCAAAGAACTGTGTTTGAACAGTGAAATAATGTCATTTTTGGTAGCAGATTTTGAAAAAAATTAAAAAGGGCTTCATTGTGCTTAAAACATTAATCAGTGAATTCAAGAGGTAAAACTTTTCATAGTGGTAAAGCCAATATGAAAATCAAGCATTCAGTGGGTCTACAAATGGTAAGAAACCCAGCCTCTGCTTTGCTGAGACAGGTACCCCTCTAGGCTTCAACAAAAGGCAACATGTCCTATTTTACACAACTTAATACTTGCAAATTTTGAAGATCCATCTCTGAGTAAAAATGAGTCCAGACAGGAAACCTTTATCTGGATCGCACAAAGCCAAAATTAGGAAATTACACCCAAGATTCACCAAAGTGTGGAAAATTTCCCATGCAATTTGAAGTTTTAATGATCGGTTGGATTTGTTTTCCTTCTCTCCGTTTCTTTTTCCCTTCTTTCTCTCTACTCCTCCCCTTTCTTCTTTTTTGCTTTTTTAATTTATTTTTTTATGACTGCACAGTGCCTGCACTGACTTGGTAAACCTACCCATACTAATTAGACATGCCCAACCTAAATAAAGGAAGAATCTCTTAAATTCCATAGAGATGTTTCATTTTCAAGCTAGGAGGTAGCAACATTTAATTACTAGCAGGCTAATCCTGCAATCATCACTCACCACAACCACTCAGCACACGGAAAGGTGCTAAATTGATTCTAAATAGCACTGTGTAATGACTGACAAACATAAAAACAAACAAACAAGAAAGCAAAGCTGTTCAGGTGAAGGACATGTTCTGAAATGTGCTGGAAAAGCATGAATTAAGACTAAAATATCCACAATGGCAGGTAATTTAGATCTAGGTTAACTTCCAGATATACCAGAATGTTTCTCCCAAATGTCACAGGCTGCTTACCACACCTATCAGTCACCTATGGATTTTTTTGTAAGAGGCATTCTTCCATGGCTGGGAGGGTAGCTGCACTAATTCATCAATATGATCCTCTTCATGAGACCAACCACAGTATGGGCTGGCACTGATGAAGCAGCTCTCCAGTTTCTTCCTGAAAGCAAGCAAAAGGAGAGAGAACAGATATAATTTCAGGAGCTATAAATTCACCATTACCTATTTACATTCCATTTGCTATTGTGAAAAATAATTACAAATAATATTATTTGAGATAAGGTACTGAAATTATTTGTTCCTTTTACCTTAAGAAAAAAAGCTTTTCAAAGATCAAGTAATTCACAGTTAAATGCAGTCACTCCCTCCATGCTGCATGCATTGCCTATATTCATTAACTAATAAGATTCTTTTTGTACTCTGCAAGAAAGGGTGACACTTTGAGTACATGAGATTAACTACTTAAATTTGCCTGTCTTCTAACATAATATTGCCCCGTGTAATATGAATTCCATATCCAGGCTTTTATGTCCAAATACAAAATCTGCTCAAATGCACGCTTTGAAGGACATAGCAACATCATGCCTAAATCAAGAGCATCAAAGCATCGTGTGGGGCAGAAAGCCACAGAGGATTATTGTGTGTGATGGGATTTGAAGAAGAAAAAAGAAATAATCAGGACAACCACGTTTGCTTTTCCCTTTGGTATCCGTGAGACCTCCCCATAGAAGAGATAGAGCACACAAGGGAACAAGGGTGACAGCTTCTGCAGTGATGACTTTTTGCTGCTTTTTTTTGTTCTAATACTCTAGTTCAGAAAGCACAATGGGCTACTGTGCTTTCCACCAGCATATAATTAACAATATCAGAGATCCCAGCCCTCCTTGTTAATTCAAAGCAGTGTCTGATCTTTTCTAGAGTGTGCCCAGTGTAACACGTGGTGAATTGAATGAGCACCCCACTCTGAACAGCTATTTTGAAAGGCACCCAGTTCTACAAAACTATGACACATTCTCTCCCAAATCCTGCTTTGACTAGTCATTCAGAATTGTGCAGGAAAACCATCTGCCCTATTTTAGTGGTTACATTTTATACTGTAAGTCATAAATCTCAAAGATTACTGAGGGGGATGCAGCCTATCTCAAAAGAAGAGGACAAGGGGAGACTGCAGTGGCAACTTGTACTGTGCCAAAGCTCATTGCAGGCCCAGGAGCAGAGAGAGCTAACAGCCCCTGGAAACATTTTATGTTCAGGGATACAACACAACCTGCCACAGAGCTTTCTTATAAAAGCTGAAGCAATGCATCTTCATTTTCTTTCGGTGGGCAGTCACTGTACATGACAAGAAGAGCTAATGAAACAAGCTGTGGACACGGCATTTAGTCCAGCTGTAGCTTTTTCTGTCCCAATAAACCCACTAAACTGAGTCAGAAATTACTCATTCCTCTCCATAACATTGCTCCAAAGCATTTGACTGCAGAGAACCGAGATACTGGCCTAGGATAATAGGACAGGAGAGAGTATTGCAAGAAAATTCCAGCTGTACCTTTATGCTTACTGCCATTTCACCAAGTTCAAACCCATTTCTCCTGCTCACTGGGCTATATCCCAAAGGACAATCTGGCATGCATCCAATCAGAGACAGGCCCTGAAAGAAATAACATGGGGCACATGCACTTTGTCTAGTAAATAATGTTTGAGGCAAAGTTGATGTTAATACCCACCACTTGCTTAATAACAAAGTAGTAACAGGGAATGACAGGATAAAAATGCTGCCCTCTGCCTTTCATTGCATCTAGACATGTATAAGAATCACTCAGTACTTTAGACTCCTTCCCTCAGCTGAGCCAAAAGCTAGGTTTTATTAATTTTATTAATTTTATTAATTTTATTAATTTTAAACACAAAAAGTGTTCAACTTTTCACAGAGCTGACCTGCAGGAAATGATCCTCTTTTTTTTTATAACAAGAGCCTGTTGGCCTTTCCAAACAAATGGATGGCTCCATTTGACAACAACATCCTTAAGAACCCATTTACATTTTTTAAATTATTTTATTGTGATAGCTAATAGTTTATTATCAATAGGAGTTAGTTATTGTAGTTAACTTTTTAAAAAGAAAGAAGCTATTGATATAAAAATGGAGACTGAACCAACACCATGACCATTTAAAGTTTCCTGTTCCCTGAAAGAGTACTAATTGCTGACACAATCTTCTCATCCCTACTGACATCACCACAACCAGCTCAGATAAAGATGTTCCCTCTCATTAGAGCAGCACTTCTATGGGCACTATAATGCCTACAGAAATGTTAATTTGGCAGCAGTTTGCCTTCCAGAGCGAGCAAAAGTCGTTGTGTCTAAACCCCAGGAACCCTAATGGCTTGGTTTCACTTTTGTTTCACGGTTGCAACACTGCAACTGTGAAGCTGCAGCGTGAAAAGGCTCCATCCTGCCGTGATATAGAAGTCTCTGTAGACAAGCTTACAAAATAGGTCTCCCAGGAATGTATTCTGACTAAGAAGGGAAGAAAAACGATGTATAGATGGGCTATTAATTTAACTGGATTGCCACAAATATGCCACTTCAGAGGAATATACTCCTTTCAGCCAGAGACTTAAATACCAGGGATTTTAAAGGTGTGTCTGTTCAACTCTGAAAAAATATCCTTACGTTATATCAAAGGGAAAAGTGACCAAACAAAAAGTAGACATTTGAATTTGGGTTTTTGAACATGTATAAATAAGATGTATCAAAGGGAGTAAGGACAAATAAGGAACATCTAAATTTTGCGGGTGTTCAGGATGTTTTGGGAGACTTGGAGTTTCCTGGTGGGCAGCAATCACATGCCACTCCTCCAGCATTCCAGATCACTTGCTGAATTCACCTGTGAATTTGTCTAGGTCCAGTTTGAGATGGATGGTGTTCTGCATGCAAAAAGCCATTCAAAAAGCCATTCCTGTATCAGTCCACATCAGCAGCTGGGGAAGAAAGGAAGGAAAGGGGAACTTTCAGTGGTTTGATTTGATCTAATACATATTAAAAAAAAGACCTTTTGTTTTCTAAAGAATGCTGCTCTACAACTAGATAACAACGGATTATAAATTACTGGATGTAAAGACAAGTTTTTGATATATTTATATTATACTGGCAATTTTTGCTGCTTGCATAAAACAAACAAAAAACCCACATCCTTTTACTGACTTTTATACAGAATATTATCATGTTCTGGCAGAACAAAGTACATCACCCGAGAAACTGTCTCACAGTGAGTGATGTCTTGTATCTCTGCCAATATTAGCTTTATGGACCAAGTAACAATATTATGTTAATAACTGCTGATTGCTATTTGTGTACCAGGCTGTTCCAATACCATGGTGATGAGCATGCTGTTGGTGTCTGGAACAGATGGACAGAACACAAGAGATCTTTGCCTTGATTTTAAGACAAATAGGATTACCTGTTCCATTAATAATGCTACATGAAAGCACAGAAAAAACCACGGTTCTATCGCCATCTCCAGTAACTGACAGGAGGAAAAGGACACACAGCACACATTGGAAGCACAAAAAATTTACCCTAACTTTAAAGGAGAGCAAACCTTTGAATCATTTGTAAAGGCAACGCAGCTCCTTTATGCTGTTTAGAGTGGAAACAAAATTCACCATCTTATTGTCAGCAACAAAACTCCTCTGCAGCTCTCTGCAAAGGTGATGCTTGAGGCTGGAGATGAGACAATTGCCTGCGTCCTGCCCAGCACCACTGCTTCTGTATCTGCTGGTTTAAACACCCCTTAGAAAGAAGTCATTGCAACAGCTTTCTGCTATTTGAGAAGAAAACTGAAAGCACTTTGAGTGACACTTGACATCAGTGCTTTGATATGACAAAGAAATAGGAAGAAAAGTACACTTCAGTTCCATGATGTTGTTTCTTAAGCCCTACCACCAGCACCAGATATCCACTTTATTCTGAACTCTCTTATTCTTTCACAGAAATGAGATAGACACTTTATTCTGCACTCTCTCATTCCTTCACAGAAATGAGGAAGAAAGACCAAGAGGCAAACGAAGAAGGACGTATTTTCACTGTAGGTTGTGCAGTTCTGTTTAGAATGAAGCCTGTGATATTGGGGAAAAAATGATCTCGTGACAATCTCATACACAGTAGAAGATATGATGCTGTGTACCATTGACAAACTGGTTTTGAATGATTGAAAAAGCAGTTATGTGGGGAAGAGAACTAGGACAGAACGCTGGGACCATAACAATAACAACTCCTTTCCTATCTCAGTGAAAAATGAAAAAAGGAAACCGGAATCTACTGTTTTCATCTAAGAGCTGCCAATTTCCCACTGATATCAGAGGCCAGTCATGTTTGAAAGGAAATGACCTATTCCTGCATGGCAAGGCTAGCAGGTGCAGACGGCACGCTAACAAATTTCCCAACCACTGATCTGCCAAGGGCACAAAACCGAAAGTGCAAAGGGTTTTATGGACAATCATTCGGTTCCTGCCAGGTCATCCGCAGATTCTGGAAGCACTTTATTCAACTCGGCATCCAAAAAGGTTTGAAATAAGGCCACCTACGTAGGTGAGGTGTCACAGGAGCTGCCAGGGCGAGCACGACCCGGCTCACGGCTCGTGTCTCGGCATGAAAGGAGGAACAGCCTTGAGAAATGCTGGAAGCCTGAGGAAAAGAGATTCAGCAGTGTCTGTGTCAAGCGAGGTCAGCGCTGAGGCGTGCTGGCGGCCGGGCACCAAAGCCTCGCAACTGAAAGGAGAAAACTTTGTGCCTGTGCTTTGGCTCTTCATTCCCTTTTCACCTGCAGACAGCACTCCTCTACGTCTGTCCAAGGAGTCACCTCACACTGCCACAAATATAAAGAGATTTTGAGTGGGTCCCCGTTCTCTTCTGAAATACAAAACTTGAGAAAATAACAGGAAATAGCAGAGCAAAGATGGTTTCCAAGAAGCACAGAGCCAAATCAGCACTTTGTTCTTAGTGGGTAAATTAAAAATCCTCTCTGCTACTCTGTGGAGCAGGGTGAAATATGGTAGAAGGACTGACATTGCTGCAGAGCTTTGCGTTTGCAAATATTGACTGCATTTTCATTAGGTTCCAGTCACAAAACCAGGTTGGATAAGGTCGTTAATTTGAGAGCTAAGCAATGATAGCTGCACATACAAGGCTGCATCCCTCCCCTTCTTCTTCTGAGGGACGAGTTCCTCTCTCCTGAAATGGGTACCAGAGACTGAGAGAATGAATTATCTTCTGAATTGCCTGTTTCTCTTTATTGCGTACTGACCATTTGGTGAGAGAAGCTGGCTGGCCTTTAGAGGGTGGTTCATTTTACTTTCTCACTTCTCTTCAATAAGAAAAGTAAATCTGTGTAATAAGAAAAGCAAAGCTGTGTACAATACCAGCGTGAGACTCCATCTTTATTATCTCAATAGTTCAGTCTGTTCATTTTCATTAGGAGAAACCCAGAGTTTCCATGCTTTGGCACTAAAGTTTTAGCCTGGGTTCTAGAAGTTAAAGTACGTGCTTTTTGTTCACTTTACTGTCCCCACAGTTAACTTACATGTCGCCATTTAGCAGAGGTGCTGCTAAATGATTACCAGAAATTGGTCTGGACTGATGGGGTCATAATTCAGGGCATGAGATCAGAGAGTAAAAATCTCTGTATTTGAGGCTGTGCCAGCTTCAAGGGGGAAAAAAATGGGGTGAGGAGGAAAGAAAAAAGAAATTAAATGAAAGACTGCCCTGTAGCCTTCAGATTATCTTAGATATTCACCAGTGAAATATTCTTGGGCAACAGTTAATTTTTAAGCTGATAATATTCAAAATACTACCCAAGGAATATTGAAAATAGCACTGGAAAATGTGACCTGAGATGCTGTGACTTACACTGAGCATGTTAAGAGGAACACCACAGCTGCTTTGGGTATGGTCTCTGCTCTCAGGCACCAGTGTCACACTCCACTTAGTGTTTGTGGTTAAAACTTGTTTTCCATGATACAGACACTTCCAATATACAGTATCAAAGAAAGGCTATCCAGGATAGGATGAACATGTAGTAATACTTCTCATAAGCAGTCTCCCAGTCTCCAAATTCCACAACCATTTGTTCCTCCTGCAGCCAGGAACACATACCCATGTCTGTTCCCAAGGTCACACAAACAACCTCCTTCCCTTCACAGAACCAAAAGAACCAGTTTATTTGCATAATCTGATAAGTACGAAGATCACCTCAAACTACTCATTTAGACTCAGGCAGCAGCAGTAGATAAATTGTTGGCATTAACAGAAAGAAGGAGCTTAAGCTTAGTGATATCTAAAGGAGGCCTTGCACTGGAAGACAGCTCCTGTTTCCCATACATACCCAGCACTCATAGATGATACACAAGGCTCAGTTCTAACCTGCTATGTGCAGGAAAACGGCCTAAGGAGCCTGGAAAACCCACCCCTACTGCCTTTCTTGGCCCTGGAGCCGATTCAGATGTTAGCTCAGGTTGTGCAAACACAGATCCGAGCAGTCAAGATGCCTGTGCTGGTTTACAAGGCCAGGACTGCTCAGGCAGGAGTCACTCAAACACCCCAGTCACACCATCGGTATCAGAGTGCTGTGAAAGTCATTTGGCAGCTTTGACACCACCCTGAATTCCTTCCAGAGGGGAATGCTGAACTCACTGCCTCGGTGTTGTCCAATATTAAAAACTGGGACTGTTGCAAGAAGGGTTCGTGCCCTGCAAACTGATTGCCTATTATAATTGGAAAAGTAAGGCCAACAAAGCAGGAATTTAAGGTAGAAATATGCTATCTCATAGAGTAATATAAGAAATAAAATAAAATGGGGAATAGGAATTAACTTCTTCAGATTTAAGAAGTATTTATCCCTGGATAGGAGCTGCACTGTTAGACAACACATCCTAGAGTGTACTGTACATACAGTTCTTGTAGAAGCTTTATTACTTTCTAGAACCATAAGTAACAGTTTGTTTAACTGAAATACTATTCTGTTACAAGCCCTACTGAAGGGTACATTTTCACTGAGAATTTCAGTGAGGCCAAGAAGGTTTTTTATCACACCTATCTATACAGATCCTTCCATCCTAGTTATGTCAACAGATATTTTCTATTTGGTGGAAAAAAGTTTGCACTTGGCTAGGCACCTAGATAAAGCCCTTTTGTTTTCTGCTGTCAAGATGTATCTTTTTTTACAGGCAATGACATAATCTACATGAAAGCCACCTTTCTTTCTTACCAAGGCAAGATACACAAGGTATACATTCCCTGTGAAGAATAAAAAGGTGTATTTTCTCTGTGCAGAATATAATTTTAGCTGGTGCTAGTAAACATGAGGTAGGTTACTCAAGCTCATGCCTGGAGCTAAATGAAATTTTCAGAGAGGACATGTGCACAGCTCTTTATTCTGAACAGTTCTTCTGATAGGCTCCTCTTTCATTTGCCATTTAAGCTTCTGTGTTTTTTCCCTGGGACAAAAGCATAGCTTGCCACTACCAGATATTTCAGCTACATGTTCTCAAATAGTCAAAGCCAAAGCACTAGCAGAACAATGGAGTTCTTACCTACTGAGATGAAGATCAAAGATGAAGATGAGGATAAGAACTACAGAAAATTGTTTTTGTTCACAAAAATGTGCCTATTAAACTTGACCTACATGTTTGGGTAGATTGCTTTGTGCACCTGCTACTGGATTTTGTTTTCTCATTCATTCCCACTAGACAAATATATGTAATTTTGGAATGATCAGCAGGTTAAGCAAAATTAATCATATCAGTAATACTGATGTAAGAAACAGTTAAAAAAATGCAATCTACATACAAATACAGACCAACTCCTGGAATTCTAGCACCTTTTCTCCCAATGAATAACCAAGTTCCAATTAAATGCCAACAAAGCCCCACAAGAGTACAATATTGTAAAACCTGTCCCTCACTTCTCTTTAAAACAGGGCTGCAAGATGAAAGCAGATTTAAGTTTAGAAAGCTGCTTCCATTTGCCCTTTCTATGTCCCAGTGAGGTGACCTTGCCAGTGCTGGAAATCACCAAATATGAAGGAAGTGCCTTCTCCAACTGTTCTGGTTCCCTAAGGGAAAAAAAGGCCTTTGTCATCATATTTTGTGTGTGAGTGCATATTCTGCTGTCTTCACTTCCTCTTAGAGTAACGTTTGAATCCAGTGCTGATTTTCAACTAAATCTGAAAATGAATCACAGGTTTCAGGACAAAATCATCCCAAGTTTAGTGAAAGTAGGCAGCCAGCTGGGAAAAAGAGGAGATCCAGATGGTGTCCACAGCCATGGAAAAGGGTGTAGCAAAGGCATCATTCTAACCAGGCATCAGACAATCCATCTAAGACAAAGACCTTACAGGCCAGAGAGAGAACTTGCACAAATCGTCCATTGGAAACCAGGCTTCAATGATTCCATTACTCATGGACTTCTTGTGCATTTCTCTTAGACTTTTCTACCACACACAGGGCTAGGGTTCCCTAAATATCTGTTCATGCCATTCACAGACCAAACTATGCTCTCAGAATAGATCTCCTTAGTGCCCCAAACCACTAAATAATTCTTCAAATACCTTTTCCACATATCTACAATTTTTCTCAGCATAAGGAGCCATTTTCACATGTGGCCCAATTTAAAATGTGATTCTGCTCTGGAAATGCTTTGTAAAAGAATATGAGTCAGTGCTTTTCTTTCTGTTTGTTGAGCTCAGATATTCAAATCCCCAAGTGGTATTCCCTCACCTTTTGTGCAGGAAGAAGTCCTGCCCATGATGCCATATGCCTGTGAATTACCAAAAGGGCTTCAGGCTATATAGAGGTGGTTTCTTCCACAACCAGCAGTGCCAGTGGATGGGATTAACCAGTTCAGAAGTTCCTCACCACTCTTCAGGGTGCTAACAGCAGAGTCCATGGCAGCACTGCTAACTCAGGTGAGGCAGAGCCAGCTGCCATACCTCAGACCAGGATTTTAAACTGCTCAAAACGATACACTTGTGCTTGGTATGAATTAGGGAGAACCCATAAAAACTTCTCCATGACAGGCCAGTTTGTAGCAGCTAGAAGCACCCATGTGGCTGTGGATGGAAAACCTCTTTCCTCTGCACAGCTGTATCTGGAACAAAACGTCTGCCCATGTCCTTACCCAGCCAAGGCTGCAGCTACTATTGTTCCAAGAAAGCAACAATTAGAA
>WAAG01032132.1:36257-48821 GCA_013390105.1 Tichodroma muraria | reverse complement strand
TTGGGGCGGCTGGAGGAGGAGGCGCTGAGGCGGCGGGAGCGGCTGAAGGCGCTGAGGCAGCGCACGCTGCAGGTGGGGCCGGGCCGAGCGCGGGGGCAGCGCTCGGAGCGGGCCCGCGGTGGCGCCGGGGCTGCGGAAGGGCTGGGGAGGCCTGGGGAGAGGCCTGGGAGAGGCCTGGGGAGAGGCCCGGGGGAGGCCTGCGGGTGCTGGGGCAGGCGGCGCCACGGGCACCCCGAGATTTTGGGATGTTTGGGATCCTCAGCTCCTTGGGTGGGACAGGAGTTGAGGATTTTGGGATCCCGGAGGGTCTGGAGCAGGGCTGGGGGTGCCGGAAGATTCCAGACAGATCTTGAGTTTTTTGGGATTTAAGGATTTTGGGGTGCCAGAGGGGCTGGAGCGGGGCTGGGTGTGTCAGAGGGCCCCAGACAGATCCCGAGTTATTTGGGATGTGATGGGAGAGGATTTGAGGATTTTGGGATCCCAGAGGTGCTGGAGCAGGGCTGGGGAGTGTCAGAAGATTCCAGACACATCCTGAGTTTCTTGGGATTTAAGGATTTTGGGGTCCCAGAGGGGCTGGGGCTGTCCGAGGATCCCAGGTGGATCCTGAGTTTTTTGGGATATGGTGGGATGGAGGATTTGACGCTTCCCAGCCCTCACCCCCTCCATGTGCAGCCTCTGGAATATTTGGGGTGCAGGGGTGGAATTCCCATTCCCGGAGGGATCCAAATCCCTGTGGGTGTTCCTTGGCTTCCCGGGTCAGTGCTGGGAGCGGTTGGGCTCCACCTCCAAGGCTTTTCCAACCTCAAGAATTCCAGGATTCCATAACTCAGACCCTCTTTTCCCGTCACCAGTGGAGGCAAAATCCTGGAAAACAACGCTATTCCAATGATTTCCCATCTTTTCCTTGACCTCCCTGTTTCCTGCCAGGACTTTTCCACGGGAGGGTTAATTCCTAAAAAAAAAAAAATAAAAATCCGTCAGAAAATCGCCGGGATTGGATTTTCCTGCTGCTCCTTAATCTCCTGTGCCATTCCCATCTCCATGGCGATGGACGCAGAGATTTTCCATCATTTCCCCTTTTCATCCCTCTCCATTAAAAAAGGATTAAGGGCTCCTTTGGATCCCGAAGCCCATCCCGGGCTCCTTTCATCTCCTGGAATTCCAGCTGCTCTGGCTGGATTTTCCCTTTTTTCTGGAGCTTTGGGATGGGACCCGTGGAAATGAGGAGTGACACGGAGCCTCTTTGGGATGAGGGATAGGGATGCCGTGCCAGCGTTCCCGTTGGGAATTCTCTGCTGCTTCTCCCGCTTATTTCATGGAATGCTTTGTTGGGAAGGACCTTCAAGGTCATCCCATTCCTAGGGCAGGGAATTCCAAGCAGCTCTTTGGTTTTTAACAGAGAATTCCTGGTTTTTCCAAGAATGGGAAGCTGAGGGCGGGAAGAAAACGTGTGGGAAAGGAAAAAGTGTGGGAAAGAAAAGGGCGGGAAAGGAAAAAAGGGTGGGAAAAAACATTCAGGAAAGAAAAAAAGGTGGGAAAGAAGTTTTTCCAATTGGGTGGATCCAGTGTCATTCCAGAGGGATGGAGGATGGACGCTGGAGCTCCAAACTCCTGGGAAAGAGCTTGGATATGGAGGGAAGCTTTTCCTGCCCTGCTGGAAGATTCCCGGAGAGCTCAGCCATTCCCAGCCCTCAGGGGAGAAATGTGGGAATTCTGTTGTGATGTGGAAAAGGTTTGGATTGATATTCCTGCTTTATTAAAGCCAGGAGAATCCCGAAATCCCAGATTTCTTTTGGGAAGGGGCCTTAAAGCTCATCCAGTTCCATTGGCAGGGAACTCAGAACGTTCCAGGCCTGAAATCCATAGGGAAGCAAACCTGAGGCTGCCATTCCAGCAGGAATTCCAGGTTTTAAAGGGAATAAAAGCTGGATATTCCAGGGTTTGAGGAACCCAGGATGATCCTGAGCTGGTGAAAATTCCAGCAGTTTTTGTGGAGCAGCTCAAGGTCCTTGGGAAGTTTCTCCCGCTTTTTCTGGGAGCTGTCAAAGGCTTTTCCCGGCTTTTATCCCTTTCCTTTATTCCCGGTTGGTTCTGTTCCCTTTGAAAGCTCATCCCTTTGTTTTCCAGCCTTAATTCCAAAAATCTAGGGAATGCAAATGATCCCAAGCTTCAGATCTCTGGGAAACTTTTCAAGGACAACTGATTTTCACTGGAAAAAAAACCCTTGGAAGTCCAGGGCTTCCTAAGAATTAGGGAGAAGCTGAAAGAAGGAAAATATCCTGGAAATATCCCAATTTTCCCTGCTTCTTACATTCTCTGTGTTAAGGAATTCTGCTTTTCCTGGAGTTTTCCTGTCATTTCCATGTCTCGTGGATGGAATTTTGGGTTATTCCCACTGAAAACAATGGGAATATTCATGGAGAAACCTGGATTGTGTCCTGCCTGTGGAAAAATCCAGGGTTTTTGGGATTCTCTCAGGGTTGGAGACACCAGAAACAGGGAAAGAGGGAATTTCTTCTGTCTGCTCCCTCAGTTTCCGGATCAGATTCCCTCAAGGAAAATTCTCCAAAAATATTTAGGTGGAAAAAATACCGGGAGAGGAGAATAAATCAATGGAGTAAGGAGATTCCTGCTTGGAAATTCCATGGAAAAATGGGAAGCTGCTCCTGGAGCCTCCTTTGTCTGCAGTGCTCGGATCCCCGAGGGAATCCAGCAGAGGTTGAGCTGTGGGAAGGCTTTTTGTGGGAATATATTCCAGGATTATCCAGAGAATTTCAGTGGAAATCTGGGAATTCAGGAATTCCTGCTTTGGGATTCCCACTTTTCCTTTCTTCCCGTGGAAAGTGTGGGATGAGGGACTTTTCACATAATTTAAGGAAAAAATTCTTTGTTGGGACAACATTTGGGATTTCCCATTGGGCACATCCCGGATTTCCAGCTTTTCCCCTTTTCCCTTTGCCCTTGCTGTGAAATTCTGGGATTTGATGGCTCCAAGTTTCATTCTGAGGGAATTTCCCAGGAAAATTCCCTGGCAATTCCTCTCCTTTTAAGATCTGTGGGGATGCTGCTGATGTTCCCAAAGGATCCCTCAAGCAAAATCCGGGTGGGATCGCTGTGGGAATTTCAGGCTCGGATTCCCTCTTCCATCCCAAAATTCCCAATCCAAGAACTGCGCAGCTCTTTCTCCTGCTTTTTTATCCCCAAATCCTCGGAAAGCCGGAGCCTTCCCGTGTTTTTGTGGGAAGGAAGGGTCTCCCATTGCTCCTTCCCTCATCCCTGCTCCGGAGCATTCCCTGTGTTGTTCCTCGAGCCGGAAAAATTCCTTTGGCTGCATCCCAAGCTTTTGTTCCCGGCTGGATTTGCTCCAGAGCCACATCCCTGCTGCTCCACACCTTCGGAGCGGGAGGAAGGGCCGGCACCGCTCCTTTCCGCCGGCTTTTCCTGCTTTTCCGCCCTTTCCCTGCTTTCCCCAAACCCC
Organism: Tichodroma muraria; assembly: GCA_013390105.1. Lineage (NCBI taxonomy): Eukaryota > Metazoa > Chordata > Aves > Passeriformes > Sittidae > Tichodroma > Tichodroma muraria. The sequence continues at coordinate 45,343 of WAAG01032132.1, read as the reverse complement.
GGACGATCCGTGGTCCCGCGCTTCCGCTCGTTCTGTGCTCGCTTTTCCCGTTTTTTTTTTTTTTTTTCCTGCTGGGATTTGTTTCGCCGGAGCAATGCTCGAGTGCCAAAAGCTTGAGAAAAGCGTTGCTGTGGAAACGGAGCCCGGGGAAGTTTTTTCCAGCTGGGATAAAACACCCGGAGGGCTCCGAAGGATCCATTCCTATCCAGGCTTTTCTTAGGGGAGTCTGAAAGGCTCCCAGGGCTGGAGCACGGGGAATGTTTCACCTTGGAAAATGTTCCTGGAGGTTCTTCCCAACAATTCCAGCCCGGGAATGTGGATTTGGAGATAAGAGGGGAGTGGGAATGGCTCAGGTGGGATCCCACGGATCCAGGCATGGGATCCTTGGGGCAGGAAGGGCTTGGAGCTGCTGGAGCAAATCCGGGGAGCCCCTCTGCTCTGGAAAAACTGGGAATGTTCCCCTGGAGAGGAGAAGGCTCCAGGGAGAGCCCGGAGCCCTTTCCAGGGCCTGGAGGGGCTCCGGGAGAGCTGGAGAGGGACTGGGACAAGGGATGGAGGGACAGGACCCAGGGAATGGCTCCAGAGTAGGATTGGATGGGATATTGGGAAGGAATTGCTGGCTGTGAGGGTGGGGAAGGGCTGGGCTGGAATTCCCAGAGGAGCTGGGGCTGTCCCTGGATCCCTGGAAGTGCCCAAGGCCAGGCTGGATCCACCTGGCACAGTGGAAGTGTCCCTGCCCATGGAATGGGATCATCCTCAGGATCCCTTCCCGTAAAAGCCTTTTGTGCCCGTGGGCTCAGGAAATGTTGGGAATTCAGCTCTGGGAATTCCAGAGTGCCCTGATCTCCTTCCTCCCACCCGTGCCCTGCTCCAGAGGAATAAAAATTGGGATAAGCGGAGCTGAGCAGTGTTTGCTGTGCCCATCCCTGCTGCCATTCCAGGGAAATCCAGAGGAATTCCTGGGAAATCCAGACCTGTGCCTGCTTTTTTCCCGCCCTTTTTCCCTCACCGTTTTTTTCCTGCCATTTTTGTTTCCCTCTGTTTTTTCCCTGCCCCTTTTTCTTCCCGCCCTTTTTTCCCCCCCAGCTTCCCTGGAAAACCTTTGCTGTGATTTTTCTAGGAGTATCCCCAAGCCTTTAAAAAACTCCGGATATAATGGGAAGGGAGCCGGAATTGGGAATTTTGGGGAAGCTCGTGGTAGGATTGGAATATCCCAATATTCCAACAGCCAGGGAAAAGCGGGAATTGTCGGGAGTGGGAGCAGCCACGGCTCCTTGGGAATATTTTTGCCAAGTATTTCCTTATCTTTGAACCCTCTGGATAAAATTCCAGCAGGAATGAGGGGAATGCGGCTCTGGAGCATGAGGAGAGGAAAGGAATGGGAAGGGGCTTGGAATTCCATGGATTCAAGGGTGGCTAAACATTACCCAGCTCGGAGCTGCAGCAGAAAATTCCAGAAGGCTCTTCCCAGTTTTTATTGAATTTATGGAGTGGGGAATTCCTGGGGGTATCCCAAGGTTTTCATGGACTTTAAATCAGGGAATTAAATTGGGATTTTAGGGATGGTTGTTGTTGGTTTTCCCTCAAAAAAAACAGGAATATTTTCCTTGCCCTTGGAGCAGGAGCTGAACCTGAACAGTTCCAGCCCCTGGCTCCCTTCCCTGTTTGCTGGGAATGGAATTTTTAACCCGGATTGTGGAACAAAGTTTGGGAGAAGAGGGATCCAGGGAATGAGTCAGCAGTTTGGGAAACATTCCCGGGCCTGGAAGAGCTCCTGGAAAACACTGGGATCCTGGAGCTGGTGTTGGGAGAGGGACTTGGGACAAGGGATGGGACACAGGGGATTGATCCCAGTGCCAGAGGGCAGGGAGAGGTGGGATATTGGGAAGGAATTCCTGGCTGGGATGGAATTCCCAGGGAATTCCATGGCTGCCTCATCCCTGGAAGTGTCCGAAGCCAGCTTGGAGCAGCCTGGGATAGTGGGAATTCCCTGCCCATGGATCCCTTCCCGTCCAAGCCTTTTGTGCCTTTAGGAAAAGTTGGGAATTCAGCTCTGGGAATGGAGAGGGCTCAAATCTCCTTATTCCCAATCATTTTCCACGGAAAGAAAAGTCGGGATAAGCGGAGCTGAGCAGTGTTTGCTGTGTCCATCCCTGCTGCCATTCCTGGGAAATCCAGAGCTGCTCCTGCTTTTTTGGGAAGTTGGGAAGTTCGTTTCCTTCCAGGATTCCAGAATTCCATGGCTGCTCATTCCCAGCTCCTCCTGGGTACCATTCCATCCATCCCTTTTCCTGCCTGGATCATGAATGGAAGTGAGAATTCCACGGCTTTTCCCGGGATCTGGTGCTGCCAACGGAGCCTCTTTCCCTATTCCAGAGAAACTGGATTTTGCTCCAACGTTTTCCTGGAGCTGGAATTCCTTTGTTGTGCTGCTCCCTGTGGGATTCCGTGTTTTCCACCGCAAATGATAAATTAGGGAATAAAGGAATTCTGCTCTTGTGAATTCCCAAGTTTTTATGGCTTCTCATCTCTCATTCCCAAATCCTTTCTTATCCCTTCTCTTCCTAGAATTCCCAAAAATATCCCAATCCCGGAGGATTTTGGGGCTGTTTGCTCTCCTGGTTTTCTCCCAAAACCCAAAATCCTGGTTTTAATCCCAAAAAAACGGATTATCCCGTTTTTTTTTTTGCAGAACAAGGAGAGCGGAGAACCTGAATCCAAAATTCCCAGAGAGGATGAGGAAGAGGAGCCGGTCAAGCACAGGTAATTCCTTCTTTATTCCCACTTTTCCCTCTGGAATGTGTTTCCCAGGAGGACTTTCCCTTGGCTCTCTGCGATTAAATTGGAATTTTCCGTAGGAATTTGGCGGGAATAGTTTGGGAGGAACAATTCCATGGATGAAGAGGGAAAACGTGAGGCTGAGCGAGCGTTTTCCAGAGGCAGCAGGGATGTTGGGAGCTTCCCTGAATTCCCAGCCATTCCTGCATGGATTAAGCAGGGATTGGTATTTTTCCATGAATTCCTGTGGCTGTTATCCCTGGAAAACGGGAGCACAGTCCCAGCCGAGGCAGATCCAACTGATTCCAAAGGTGTTTTCCTGCTGGGAAAATCCCACCAGGGCGTTTTTTGGGGATCACAAATTTGGAATGTGGCCTATTCCTGTGGATTTATCCCTAAAAAAGCCTCTTCTGTGGGAGAAATGGGAAAAAAACCAAGGAAAATCCCTTTTCTTTCATTTTTTTTTCTTGGAAATGACTCCTTGGAAGAAACGAATCCCACACGGATTTGGGGCCGGAAGCGCCAGATTTCTTGGGAGAGGGAACTTCTTCCCGTGCTTGGAATTTGTGCCAGAGGAGGCTCCAGAGGTGAAACTGGAGCTCGGGATCTCGGGAAGCTCCTGAATAATGAATGGATCGGGAGCTCTCGGATTCCGGCGCTGCCACCGGAGCCGGAGCCGATGGAATCCGGGTTGGTTTTCCCACCCCTGCGGATCCGGGCCCGGCTGGAATGAGGAATTCTTCCTCCAGATCCCGAAAGAATTCCTGCTTTGGGTTGATTCATCCTGGGAATTGTTGCTGGGATTGCCTGGAGGGATCCGAGGGCTCTGTGGCATTCCCGGTGTTTCATTCCCGGTGTTCAGCAGCAGCACGGAATGAGTTTTTCCGTGGATTTTCCTTCATCCAGCGGCAGATCCAGACAAAATCCTTCCCCTGCCTCGGGATGATTTTCCTGGAAAATCCAAGGAAGTTGCAGGTGGAAAGTGTGGAGTGGGAAATTCCACCCTGGCTTTTTCCTCAAATTCATGGAATTCTCTGGCATTCACCNNGGCGGGGGGCCGTGGGGGGGGCACGACGACGACTTCTCTTCCCGATGGATTTTCCTGTTTTTCCACCTTTCCCATCTCATCCTGTTTTGTTGCGATCCAGAGGGAATTTCCCAAGGCAAATTCCAGCATAATCTGCTCCATGGGAATGTTGGAATCCCCAGTTTTGCCCGGATGATTCCCAACTTTTGATTTCCTTCTGCTCTTATTGTGGAATTTCCACTTTTCCCATGGGAATTGGATCTGAAAGAGTCCATCCCTTGAATTCCTCCTGGATTTGGATTTCCCAAGAATCTCCCTATGGAAGGGGGAATTGCTGGGCACTGCCGGCCTGGGGAAAAGGGGAAAAAATTGCTGGAATTTCACCTGGATTTGGGAAATGAGGAGTCCTGGTGCCTGGAATCTCCCTTCCCTCCGAAGCACTTCCAGGAGCTGGGCTGGATTTTCCAGGCGGAAAGGATTCTCTGGGATGGGGAATGTGGTGGTTCAGGGAATAAAATCCTGTGGTTCGTGGAGCAAAATCCCGGGATTTTCTCTCGCTTCAGCTCCATCCCAGCCCATCCAGGTGTGGAATTCCAGGATGGATTGGCTTGGAAGCTTCCTGGGCCCCTGTGATCCCGAGGATTCTCCACAGGCTCCGTATTCCCGGCTCATTCCAGGCTCTGCCCCCTCAGGAATGGCTGGAGAGGGAGAACTCCAGGAAGAAGGAGCTGGAGGTCCCTGGAGTTATCCAAGGATTTTTTTCCTGCTTTTCCCTCTGGTTATGAATGGATTTGGGGAATTCCCTCCCAGCCACTTGGGATATGGAGAAATCCCATCAAATTCCATCCCTGGAAGTATCCAAGGCCGGGTTGGATGGAGCTTGGAGCAGCCTGGGATCATGGAAGTGTCCCTGCCCATGGAATGGCATCATCCTTACGTCCCTTCCAAGCAATCCATTCTGGAATTCTGGGATTCTCCGACCCCTTCTCCACATTTTTCCCTCTGCTCCTTTTTCCAGGGATCCCCAGGCGATCCCACCCCCACCTGCTCCGTGGCATCCCAGTGCTGCCAGGAAAGCTGGAGCAGGGAAAAATTCCCTGGGAAAGGCATTCCATGGAATCCCTGAACGCTTCAGGTGGGAAAGGGCCTTCGGGATGATCCCATTCCATGGGCAGGGACAGCTCCCGCTGTCCCAGGCTGCTCCCGTCCAGCCTGGCTTTGGGCACTTCCAGGGGTGGAGATTCCCAGCTTTTCTGTTCCGGTGACTGCAGGAAGGACAAGATCCCCTCGCCTCTGGTTTTCCCAACGTTTTTCCCGGCCCGTGCTCCCGTTTTTTGGCCACTTCCTGCTTCGTTCCCGCTCCGCTCCAACCTCCCCATCCCGTTTTTCCTTCTTCCTTTTCCTGCAAATTCCCGGCCCTGCAAGCCCTGCTCTTCTCCCAGGAATTCCAGCTCCGATCCCTGATTCAAACTCTGGGAATTCTCTCTGGAGCTGTGAAAAGCTTGGATCGTTTGGATTTTTGTGTGGACCAGGAAGCGGAGCCGCTGCTCCGCCTTTCCCAGGAAAAGGGTGTGGGAGGATTTCGGCCTTTCCGCCTCATTCCCGCGGGGGTAAAACGCTGGATTTGGGAATCAGGGACCTGCTGGAGCCTGGAATTCCCATCCCGCAGCGCTGAGCCTTGGAATTGGGCTCCTTGTGGCAGCAAAGCTCCTCAGAGGCGGGAAAAGTGGAGCTAAAAATCCAAGGAAAAGCTCGGAGAGGGATGGGACAAAAATAATCCTCTATTTTCCAGCTTCAGGAAAAGTGAATCCACTTTTCCTAAAAACAGCCCTGCCCTTGGACTCGGAGTTATCCTTGGAAGTTCCAGCTCCTGGCTGGGGGAGGAGCGGGGCTTGGGAAACCCGATCTCCCTCAGGAATTCCTCCCTCTGGAATGTCACCGGGCAGGTCCGGAGCGCTTTTGTTTGTTAATCCCTGCCTCCAGATCCCTCGGGATTCTGCTCCAGAGGGGGTTGGGCTCGCCGGGAGAATCCAGGCCGATTCCCTTCATCCCAGAGCGTGGAATTCTCAGGGAAGAGGTTTAGGACAAGGAAAAAGAATGGAAAAAAAATCAGGATTTGATGTGGGAGGCGGGAGCTGAGCTCTTCCCGGGATCTGCTTCCTCTTGGACACGGACATGGAGCATCCCAGGGATCCCTTCCCACCGGGAATGCGCTCAGGAAAAGGAGGAGGGGTGGGAATGGGAATGGGAATGGGCAAAGCTGGGAAGTGCCACATTTTGCTCCAAGGTGGAAAAGGGAAAACAGGGATTGAATCCACGTGGAAGCTGAGAGCAGCGGGATCCAGGCTGGGAATATTCCTGGAGCTGGCTCCATCCTGAAGGTTCTGATCCATGTTTTGGGCCCTCCTCCCTCTGGAGCTGGAGGATGCTGCGGATTTTCCCTCAGGATGGAGCTGACCCATCCCTAGGGAAGGATCCGTGGAGCTTCCCGTGATCCCAAGCCTGGCTGGATCCTCCTGGAGAGGCTGTGGGTGATCCTGGATTTTCCCTGGGATCGGGATGAGCCTCCAGAGGCGGCACCCTGCTCCTTCCAGCCCTTGGCTCCGCACTCCTTGGCTCTTCCCAGTGCTCTGCTTTTTCTCCAGGAATCATTCCTGGGAATTCATCCAGCCCACGGTGTTTTGGGCATGGATTTTTGGGTGCTCACACCTCCAGCTGCTCTTCCTGGGGAAGAATTCCTGGGAATGGGAGCAAATCTGGAGCATCTTTCTGCTCCCGGCCCTTGGGCTGGCTCCGTGCTGGGATTGTGGATCTGATCCCGGGAATTCCAGCAGTTATCCCGGGTGTTATCCCGTGGCCATCTCGGTGCTCCCAAGGTGCCTCCAGGGCTCCTTTTGGTTGAACCTCAAGGGTGGAAGTTGGGTTTGGATCCATCCCAGCCTGGAGAAGCCGCAGGAAAACACGGATGAGGTTTGTCCTTGTTCCAGCCTTGGTATTCCTGGCACGGCCGGGGTGGGAATGGTTTGGAAAATGATCCGGCTCCAGCAGGATCCCACGCTCCACGTGGAATGTGGGCATTGTCCCGGTTTTATTCATGGATATTGAAATTCCCAGTGTCCACCTGGAAAAGCTCGAGTACCTGGGAAAACCCTGTGGGAAGCGATGGGAATACTGATGGATTTGGGATCTTCCCCAGTTCTCCTGGAACACCTGGATGTCTCCCAATCCTTGCTCCAGCAGGTTGGGAAACCAACCGGCCTGGCAAGTTTGGTGTGGAGAGAGGTGGGATTTTTTTGGGATTCCTTCCTTCCGGAACCACTCTGGGAGCAGGACGGGCTTGGACACGCTCGGGAGCTTGGGCAGGAGCAGCTTTTCCAGGGAAGAGCTTTTCCTCAGGCTTCTCCTGGATCTCTGCCTGTTCCTCCTTTGGTGCCTTGGGTGAGGAATCCGGGAATGTCGGCGGCACCTGCTGGAGTGAATCCAGAGGATCCCATGGAGCTGCTCCCAGGGCTGGAATCCCTCTACTCTGGGAGAGCTGGGAATGTTCCCCTGGAGAGGAGAAGGCTCCAGGGAGAGCCCAGAGCCCCTGGCAGGGCCTGGAGGGGCTCCAGGAGAGCTGGAGAGGAACTGGGGACAAGGGATGGAGGGACAGGACCCAGGGAATGGCTCCAGAGTAGGATTGGATGGGATATTGGGAAGGAATTCCTGTCTGGGAGGATCTGGAGGCCCTGGGCTGGAATTCCCAGAGGAGCTGTGGCTGCCCCTGGATCCCTGGAAGTGCCCAAGGCCGGGCTGGAGCAGCCTGGGACATTGGGAGGTGTCCCTGCCCATGGAATGGGAATGGGATCGTCTTTCAGATCCCTTCCAACCCAGCCCATTCCAGGATGATTCCATGATCTCCATCCATTTTTTCTGCTCTTCCTGGAAGTGAAAGCCTCATCCTTAGGGAGCAGGATTGGGAAGCTGCTCCTGAAGCAGCTCCAAGTGACTTTTGGGAATAACGACAGGAGCAAGGAACCCATGACACCGGATGAAATCCCTGTTCCAGCTTTTCATGGCAAAGCAGCCATTCCTGATTCTCCTGCCACAAGGATTTTGGCAGCCGGAAGGCTTGGGAAAATCCATGGAATTGTTTGTTCCATAAAACCCTTGGGGCTGGAACAGTGAAGCACAAGCCAAGCTCGGAGCCAGCTCGGAGGGGCCTGGTTTCCATCGGGAGCACTCCAGGAATTCCGCACATTCCCGGCGTGCCGGTGCCGAGGGCCTCCTCCCAAAAAAGCTGGGATCCCTCCTGCTTCCCCAGCCAGGAGCTCCGGGCCTGAGGGAAACATGGATTTGGGATATTCCCGACCCAAAGCAGGGAATGTGCCACCCCTGGCAGCGTCCATTGCTTCCCTCTGGGATGCTGCACTCCCCCAAATCCTCCCAATCCCTTTCTGGGAAGGAATTCCTGGCTGGGATGGAATTCCCAGAGAAGCTGTGACTGCCCTTGGATCCCTGGGAGTGTCCGAAGGACGGGACTCGGAGCGCCGTGGGATGGTGGGAGGTGGTCCTGATCCCAAGGGTCACTTCCATTCTCGAATTCCATGATTTCCCTCAGCGAGGTCCTGGCACGCATCCCGGTGTTCCCGGCACTCCCGTGGGGTGGGTCAGACTCTCGGCCAGGAGATTCCCGTGCCGGAGCAGGAATGGGATGGAGTGGGAAGGGTTGGATTTTCCGCCCTTGCTCTGGTGACTTCCAAGGCTGGATTTTTGGTGCTTTCCATAAAAACCTGCTCCTCTGCTTCCCAACCTTCCCAGCTTCTTCTGGGAGCGTTTATCCTGATGAATCCCATCCTCGGTGCTTAATGAGCTTCACCTCCCTCGTTATCCCTGGGGGCTGAGCTGTTCCATGGATCCCGTGGCCTCCGGAGTGTCCTGGAGGTGGGATGAGCTCCCGCAAGCTGGATTTTCCAGGACTGTGGCTTTGGGAATTCCTCTAGAGGCTTGCAGGGTTTGGCTCCAGTGAGGAATCACTCATGGGAACGAGGGTGTCCAATTAAAGCCCAAATTAGATGGGAATATCGTGGAATTGTGGCTCGATCCCAACTCCTGAGCTTTCCTGGAGGAGATGAAAACATGGAAAAGCTTCCAGGTGATGTTTGGGTTCCTCATTCCCTCAGCTCCACCATCCATTTGTTCCAGAACTGGGATTTTCTCCCTAATTTTAGCACTTCCAGGAATGCTCGGATGGCCACCTTGTATCCTAAATAATCCCTTTGTTCCCCCCCCCCCCGTGATT
>WAAG01032132.1:3646-36225 GCA_013390105.1 Tichodroma muraria | reverse complement strand
CCCCCCCCCCCATCTTTCCCTGAAAGAATTTTTTCCATGATTCTGGATCTTCCCTGGGGTTTCCATCCTGAGTATCCCAGTTTTTAGACCCAAAAGGTCAAAGCCAGGTGGGAGTTGGGTTCTTCTCCCGGGAAACAGGGACAGGACAGGAGGGAATGGCCAGAGGAGGCTCAGGTTGGATATTGGGAATATTCCTCACGGATTGGGAATCCCCATTCCTGGTGGGATTTAAAAACCATGGCCGTGGCACCTGGATCCATGCTGGCCTTGGCTGGATCAATGGATTTGGTGATCTCAGAGGCTTTTCCAACCTCAACAATTCCGTGATTCCATTATTTCAGCTGCCTCTGGCTCCTGATTCCAGCATCCCTGCTTTTCCTGAGTGGGGCATCCAGGACTTTTCTCACCGCTCTTCCTGCTTTTCTCAGGGAGATCAAGCTGCGGAATTACGATCCCGAGGATGAGGAGCTGAAGAAGAGGAAGCTGCCCCCTGCCAAACCGGCCTCAGGTGGGAGAAACCGGGAATGTGGGAAGGGAAACGAGGGCGGAGGAAGCTCCGTGCTCTTCCCAAGGTGGGAGATCCACTGGGATGAGGTGTCCATGGAGCCCCGAGGGGTTGGAATATCTGATCCTGCCAGCCTCACACCCAGCATTGCACAAGAGGGGTGGGAACACTCCCAGGCCCAAATCCAAGGATTCGTCCTTGGAGGAGCCTCCCTGGAGGAGCCTCCCGGAAATTCCGGCTGTTTTTTGTTGGATTTATCTTGAGGGAAATCTTGATTCGGAGTTGAGGGCGTTGGGGCTGGAATTTCCTCACCCGGAACTTCCGTAAATAACCTGAGGGGGAAGCGAAGGAGTTCCCTGGATCCCGAAATGTGGAGCTTTCTTGGAATAAATCCCTTGAGATATGCCCTGAATAAAAAGGGAGGGCTGGGAATGGCTGGGAATTCTGGCACTTCCCTTTCCTTGTGTTTTTGTAGGAGAGCTTAAAACTTCCATGTGGGAGGAAAGACATGGAAAGGCTGGAGCGTGTCCAGGGAAGGGAACGGAGCTGGGGAATTCCTGAGGGAGCTGGGAATGTTGTCCTGGAGAAAAGGAGACTCTGGGGGGACCTTCTGGCTCTGCACAGTTCCCTGACAGGAGCCGGGGGGGGAATCGGGATCTGCTCCCAGGGAACAGGGACGGGAGGAGAGGGAATAACCAGCTTGGATATTGGGAAAATTCCAGTTGTCCTGCACTGGTGGAGCCCCATTCCTGGAGGGGTTAAAATCCCTGTGGATGTGGCGCTTGGGGACATGGGCAGTGCTGGGAATGTTTGGACTCAGTCCAAGAGGGCTTTTCCAGCTGGAATTGTCCTTGATTCCATGAAATCCACGTGCTGGATTGGGATGTGCTCCCTGGTGCCGCACCCACCTCCGTGGGTGGCTTTTTCCATGAGTGTTTTCCCATTATCCCGGGTATCTCCGGACCTTTCCCCAAGGCCTGGGCTGGAGCTTGACTCCTCCAAAGTGTCCCAGGCCTGGAAATGAGTCAGGGAGAGCAAAATTCCCAACCTTTGGAGCAGCTGATCCCTGAAGATGTTGGGAAAAGAGCCTTGATCCCAACCGGCTTCCAGCTGCCGTTGCTGTTTGTGGGATTTCCATCATTCCCGAATAAATTTTAGGAGTCTCCGGAAGGGTTTGGATACCGAAGGGATGCACTCACGTGTGGGCTCCATGTTTTTAAGTAAAGCTGTGGGAATGGGGTTTTAGGGAAGCTTTTGGGAGCGCTGGTGGAATTCCCGGTTTTCCAACACTGATGCTGTTTCCCCATCTAGTGGAGGACACGGTGAAGGAGCAGCTGGAAGCGGCCAAGCCCGAGCCCATCATCGATGAGGTGGTAGGTAAAGCTGGAGCTGGAATTCCTGGGAATCCAGAGCTGGAAATCTGGATGTGGGCAATCCAGAGCTGGAAATCTGGATGAGGAAATCTAGATTTGGAGATCTGGATCTGGGAAATTCAGAGCTGGAAATCTGGCAGTGAGAAATCTAGAGCTGGAAATCTGGATGTGGGGATTCGGAGGTGGAAGTCTGGATCTGGGAATCTGGCTCTGGGAAATTCAGAGCTGGAAATCTGGTTGTGGGAAATCCAGATTTGGAAATCTGGATCTTGAAATCCTGAGCTGGAATCTGGATGTGGGGAATCCAGGTTCAGAAATCTGGATGTGGGAATACAGAACATCCAGGAAATCCAGAGCTGGAAATCTGGATCTGGAAATCCAGAGCTGAAAATCTGGATGAGGAAATCTAGATTTGGAAATCTGGATGTGGGAAATCCAGATTTGGAAATCTGGATCTTGGAATCCCGAGCTGGAAATCTGGATTGGGAGATCCAGAGCTGGAAACCTGGGTCTGGGAATCCGGAGCAGCTCCGTGCCGGATCCGGGCTGGAATGTTGCCTTTGGCTTTCACTGGATGTCTCCTCTCCTTCCCTAGGATTTGGCAAACTTGGCTCCCAGGAAACCAGACTGGTGAGTGCCTATGGAATGCTGCTCCCGGGAAAAGGGTGGTGGAGTCAGTGAGGGGTTCCAACACCTTGAGGTTGTGCTGGAAATATCCAGGAAAACCTGATTTGAGGGTTAAAAATGCTGGGAAAATCACGTGGGAGGTTGGAATGAGCTGATCTTTAAGGACCCTTCCAGCCCCAAGCGTTTCATGATTCCATGGAATTGGAAAACCGTCATGGCTGGGGAGGAGGACACAATTCCCTTTTCCTGCCGATTCTTTGGAATGCTTGTCACCGAGGGTTGGTTTTGGGGTGGTGGCACTTGGGGAAGAGAAGGAATTTCCGCAGGGAGAGGTGGGCCCTGCCTGGCCATGGAATTGTCCTGACCTTGTCGTTCTCCTCCCAGGGATTTGAAGCGGGATGTGTCCAAGAAGCTGGAAAAGCTGGAGAAGAGGACCCAGAGAGCCATCGCGGAGCTGATCCGTGCGTTCTGGAGCTGCGGGAATGGGGTGGCTCATTCCAGAGGGATTCCATGATCCCTGCTGGGAGCTTGCCGGGCCGGGGAGGGATTGGTGGGGCTTGATCCCTTCCCGAATGGATCTGGGGAGCTGTTGGTCCCGAGGCGCTTCCCAAGGAGGCTCCAGGAGCGCCGGGATTGCGCCAAGGGAAGGGTTTCGGGGTCCTGCGCTGGGTCGCTCCCAATCCATCCGGTGCATCCCTTCTCCATGGCTTTTCTCCCGGCAGGAGAACGCTTGAAAGGGCAGGAGGAGGAGCTGGCGTCGGCTGTGGGATCAGCAAAGCAGGAGGGAAGCGACTCCGACTGAGGAGAATCCATCGGGAACGGGCTCCGGATCTGCCTCGCACCCAGCCCGCGTCCCTCAGGTCCCTCCCCGTCTGGGACTGCTCATCCCTTTTCCCGAACTTCCCGAATCCTGCCGTGCCTGGAGGAGAGGCAGGTCCAAGGAGCCTGGCTGGCTGCTGAGGAACTTCCGTGGAAAACTTTCTGGGATTGTGGGGGGTTGGTGGGAGCAGGACAGACCCTCCCAGTTAGCTGGAACTTCCTTGGAGCGAGGGAAATTGGGAAAACTCCAGGCTGGGGCCGGAAATGTCAGTCCAGACTCACTGGGAAAGGAGGGAGATGCCAACAGCCCTTGGAAAAGCAGGATCATTTCCCAGGGACTGGTACTCCCGTTCCTGTGCAGAGACTCCTTGAGGCTCTTGAGTATTTGGGAATATCCATGGCCAGCCCCGGAATTCCTGTGGGCAGGGCCTGTGTGGCTCGGGAGTTGTTGGCTGCTCTGCGTCTGACTGAGTTTCACGTGGGATTTGCTTTGCTCCCGGAATTTCCAGACCCTCCAGGAGCATGGCCTGCTCCTCTTGGGGGTTTTTATTGTTAACGGATCTTTTCCTAATAAAACCATTCCACGTGGAAAAAGTTGTTGCTTGTCCTGCAGAGGAGTGGGAAGAGGAGGAGTGGGATTGAGCCCATGGAAGTTGGAGGGGGATTGAGTCCATGGAATTTAGAGGAGCAGTGGGATTGAGTCCTTGGAAGATGGAGGAGCAGTGGGATTGAGTCCATGGAATTTGGAGGAGCAGTGGGATTGAGTCCATGGAATTTGGAGGAGCAGTGGGATTGAGCCCATGGAAGTTGGAAGTGGCCACAGCAGGTCAGGCACAATTCCTGGGATGAGCTGATCCAGGTTATTGTGTGATCCGGGCTCCTGGGATGATCCCAACCCTGTGCCTCAGGAAAAGGTGAGAGGTGGGATCTGCCAAGCTGATCCTGTGTTTTCCCTGGAAAACTTTATTGTGGGTCTGGGAGATCTTGCAGGATGGTGCCGGAATCCTCTGGATTTGATTCAAAGAGGTTTTATGCTGAGGGGAAACATCTGGTGCTGACACAAGATTCCAGCTGGGATAAGAAGAGCTGTTCCTGGTAATTCCCACATCCTGCTGCTTTTTTTCCTGGTGGATCATTCCCAGGGTGATGGATCCTTGTCCCTGTGCCAGGATCTGCTGCTTCCCACTGCTCCATGCTCCTCCATGAGGATTTTCCACCAGCAAGAGCCCCATTCCTGCTTCTAAGGGATGCCTGGGAGCAAAGAGCAGCTGGAAAATCCCGATTCCTCCTCCATTCCCAGCTTCCTTCCTTCTCCTTGGCTCTCCTCTTCCTGGTGTTTGCAGCCATTCCTGCTCCATCCTCTCCCCTTGGAGGGGCCATTCCCAGGTGTGTGGGGACAACGTGGACATTCCATTGGAGCGTGGGCATTCCATGGAGCAGTGGGAGAGCTGCACCCACCTGGGCCAGGCTCAGTGTTGGGATGTGCCTGTGGATTCCCTCTGGATTCCCTCTGGATTCTCTGGTGGGAAAACATCTGGGCTGGGAGCCCAGCCATCTCCCTGTAGGGTATTTTGGTGGTTTTCCCTATTTTTCCTTGGATGGGAGACATCCAAGTGCCCCTTGTCCTGGGGCAGAATATTTCTGGAAAAGCAGTGGGAAGGTTCCATCAGGGAATGCTGTGGCTGCTCCATCCCTGGAAGTGTCCAAGGCCAGGTTGGACGGGGCTTGGAGGAACCTGGGATAGTGGGAGGTGTCCCTGTCCATGGAAGTGGGATGGATGGGATGATCCTTAAATTCCCTTGCAACCCAAATTGTTCTGGAATTCTCTGGTTCCACGGAGCCATGGAATCTCTGGAATGCCCTGTAGATGTCAGCAGATCTCCATGCACAAAACTGCCGTGTCCAGCTATTCCCAACAGCTGGAATCTGGATAAAGCCAGGCTTTGCATCCCTGACTGGGATGCTCCCAGCTGGAATTCCCATGCATCCATCCATCCATGCATCCATCCATCCATCCATCCATCCATCCATCCATCCATCCATCCATCCATCCATCCATCCATCCATCCATCATCCATCCATCATCCATCCATCCATCCCTCCATCCATCCATCCATCCATCCCTTCCTTCCATGGCTGAAGCCGGACCAAAGTTGGGAAGCAGAACACTTTTCCCTCCTTGATTTTCAAGGGAAAAAATTCCCTTTAAAGGGGCTCCAGTTCCAGGCACAGCTTTTCCCAGTTCCTGAAGGGATAATTTTCACTTTCAGCTCTCCTGGAAAATCTGGCTTGGAAATGAAAAATCCCAATGTTTTCGTTTAGGGCAAGCCTCAAATGAAATGTCCTGAATTTTCCCTTTCCCATGTGTTTTCCACTTTTATTCCAGGCTGAAATTGAGCCAGGATCAGCCCCAGAGCCCTGGACAGATGCAGGGTCCCAGCATGGGATTGGGATCCCAGCATGGGATTGGGATCCCGGCAGAGGATTGGGATCCCGGCACAGGATTGGGATCCTGGCATGGGAATGGGATCCCGAGACAGGATTGGGATCCCATCATGAGAATAGGATCCTGGCATGGGATTGGGATCCCAGCATGGGAATGGGATCCCGGCACGGGAATGGGATCCTGGTGCGGGAATGGGATCCCAGTGTGGGACTGGTCCTGGTATAGGATTGGGATCCCTGCATGGGGCAGGGATCCAAGGATGAGTGTGGGATCTTGGCACGGGATACGGATCTTGGAATAGGGCTGGGGTGCCAGCACAGGTCAGGGATCCTGGTATGGGACTTGGATCATGGAGCGGGACTGGGATTTCAGTGTGGAACAGGGATCCCAACGTGGGACAGGGATCCTTGTCAGGATCCTGGCATGGGACAGGGATCCCGATATGGGACTGGGATCATGGAATGGGGCAGGGATCCTGGCATGGGACAAGAATCCCAATGTGGGACTCTGGTCCCGGCATGGGACAATGATCCTGGAATGGGACAGGGATCCCAGTGTGGTGCTGGGGTTCTGGTGAGCAACAGGGATCCCTGTACGGACAATCGGGGATTCCTTCATCCGTAGGAAAATCGGTTTTCCTTTGGCTGATTTGGAGCCTGATGTCGCCGCCTTTTGTCGGGAAAATGTGACAGCTCCGACATGGCCCCACACTGACACCGGGGTCAAATCCATCCCTCAGGATCCTCCTGGCCACTCCCTCTGCTTTCCCCCCCGCCGGCACTCTGGCCTTTTAAAAACTGGGATGTTTCTTTCTCCCCTCCTTGGAAATGCCACCTCCTGCCTCTTTTCATTGGATTCCCTCCTGTGCTCTCCACACTCCGGCCTTGGAAGTTCTGACATCCCTCTGTCCTATAAAAACCAGGCCCTGGGATGCTCTTGGCCGGGATAAAAGGCACCAGGGTGGGCTGGAATTTGGAGGAGCCTCTGACGTCTCCGTGACACGAAGCAGGAGCAGCCCTGGAGTGCCGGAATGGTTGGGATTCTCCAACCTGCTGGGATGAGGGAGAGGAGGCTTCATCCCGAGCCCTCGGCCCTCCAGGCCGTGGTTTTGAGTGGTCACACCCATGGCCAAGGTCCGGCTTTCAAGTGTCCATCTGCTGCCCGGACATGAAAGGAATTCCCGGTTTTTGACAGCTGCTGAAATTCCTTTTGTGGTGTTCCCGGCCGGACTCTGCCCAAGCCGAGGGTTTGTGCCGCCTCTTCCAGCTCCGGGGGGATTTGGGGTCATTGGTGCTTCTGGAAACAAATCCCTCTGCTGGGCTGCTGGCCAGACTCTACAGGTCCCAGGCTTCCAAAGCAGGTTCCTGGGAATTTTTCCTTTGGAATGTCTGAGCAGAGCTGTTGGGAATAGCTTTTTCCTTAAACATTTGGGATGCTTGGAAAATGCTTGGCTGTTTCCAAGGGCTCCCTGTGATGCTCTGGGATGGTTGATGGACGGGGTTTGGGAAATCTGGGACAGCTGTGGCAATGGCAGGGGGAGAGTGGAGGGATCCCATGGGATGCTTCCTACACCACAGGATACTCGGATGTGGGAATTGGGAGTCCACACATCGGCCCCTGAGGAGGTGGGGATGAGCAGCTCTTGGAATTCTTTGGTACTTTCCAAAGGGATGAGACTCCACCCCCTGCAGAGCTGCCCCCAGCCCCGGGACCTGGCCAATGGCTCCAATGAACTTCCAGTCAGGAAAATTATCCCGGGACTTTGCCATCCTTTTATCCTCCTGCTTCGTTCGTTTGTTGTTGAAGTCTTCCAGCCAACGTTGCAGGAATTGCCTTAGGAAGTTTTCCCATGCCTGTGCCAGGAGGAATGGAAAGTTTGGGTGTTGGAGCACGGTGGTGCAGCCTCTGCTGGACACAGCCCACGGGATTTGCTCCGGCACCTGCTCCGAATTCCCGGGAACAGCAATGAGCGCTGGGCAGGGAGGTGCACATTCCTGCTGGGATCAGAGTCTGTCAGATCCAAAGGGAATTCCTGGATGGAGAGCTGCTCCTGCTGCCCATGTCCCACTTCCAGCTGCCTTTCTGCCTCTGGTCACTCTATGGAAGTTCAGAGGAAGTCGTTACTTGGAGCCAGGACAATTGGAGCAGGTTCCTTTTGTCCTCTCCCCTGCTCATCCCGGGTCCATCACTGATGGATGGTGAGCGTGGAACTCGTGTCCCTTTGACCACTGCAAGGTCATGGAATCGTGGAATGCTTTGGGTGGGAAGGGACCTTAAAGCCCATCCCATTCCACCCCTGCCATGGGCAGGGACACCTCCCACTGTGCCAGGCTGCTCCAAGTGTCCAGCCTGGCCTTGGGCACTGCCAGGGATCCAGGGGCAGCCACAGCTGCTCTGGGCACCCTGTGCCAGGGCGTGCCCACCCTGCCAGCCAGGAATTCCATCCCAATATCCCATGTGTCCCTGTGTCCTGTCCCTCCAGGCCTTGTCCCCAGTCCCTCTCCAGCTCTCCTGGAGCCCCTCCAGGCCCTGCAAGGAGCTCTGGGCTCTCCCTGGAGCCTTCTCCTCTCAGGGGAACATTCCCAGCTCTCCAGCCTGGCTTTGGAGCAGAGGGGCTCCAGCCCTGGAGCAGCTCCGGGGCCTCCTCTGGACTCTCCAGCAGCTCCAGGTCCTTGTGCTGCTGGATCCAGGGCTGGGGCAGCTCTGCAGGGGGGTCTCACCTGAGGGGCAGAATCCCACCCCCGGGTACCCTTTTCCAGCAGAAAATTCCAACTTTACTACAGAACCCCAGCCCCTTTCCTTGGCCCAGCGAGGCCGTTGCTGAAGAGGTTTTGCCATTGGTTCAGAACAGTTCTTCCTTTAAAAATCCCTGTTAAAACAAGAAAACCAGGAGCTGCTTCCAGCTCTGTAGGATTTTTTTCCGCCCTCGTATTATGATGTTTGAAATAAAACCACCCTGGGAGTTCCCATAAAAGTCCTGCTGAATTTATGACGTGATTGTTAGAGAGCAGAAAGCATCCAATAAAAAGGGATTTTCAACAAGAGCCCAACCTCCCACGGCTCTTCCCGGGCTCCATCTGCGGTACGTGGAGCTGGAAGGAATGAAACATCTTGGAGGCGCTTGGAGGTTGTAAATGTCGCTAAAAATAGCAAATCCATGCTTTTATTAACGATTTCTCCCTCCGGGGAATCTGAAGGATTAAGGAAAAGTGGAAGTTGGATGAGCTCATCCCACCCAGGTAGTACCAGGAAAGGTTTGCCATGGTTTTTCCCAGGAGTGTTTCCTTTCCAGCTGCCCGGCTGCGGGATTTTGACCTATTGTTCCCAAAAATAATGACATGAAGAGAAAAGAGGGAAGGACTTGGCGTTCCTCTGTATTTAATGGAGAACTATGGATGTTTGGGAAGCCGAGGGTGGTTCTTGCCCTGGGAATACTTGGCAGAGTCATCCTGGCTTGATGTTTTCCAAAATGCTTCCTGGGGGCACTGGAGCTACTGGGATTGTGTCCGTCAGAAAGCTGAGGAACAGCTGAAGTGTGGAATTTCTTAGGGACCTGTCCGTGTCTCTGCATGGAGCAAAAGTCGGGAGAGCCAAGACACTGCAGCAGTTGGAGATGTAAGGAGAAGGCTCTTCCCATGCCTGTCAACACTTGGAGTCAAGAAAGAGAAAAGCTTCCCAGCTGGTCTCCCTTGGAGTCGGGGTCGGATTGTGCCGAAGAAAAAGACAGCCCGGAAAGTTTATTAATGGAAATGCCTGGAAAGTCTCGGGGAGGCCTGAAATAGCAGGAAAAGCTTCTCTTTCCATGTTCTCCCAGCTGGAAAATTGGGACAGGTATTTGGGAGGCGGGGTTGTGCTAAAAGAACCTGGAAGGTTCTTCTGGAGGTCCTGCTGGGAGGAAACTCCGCACCTCAATCCCGTGAGGATTCTGCTCTCCTTTATCCCTTCGCTGGCTAGAACTTGCGGAAATCAGGAGGAGTTTTGCTGATGTAGGGTCTTTGAATTTGGGAGATGAAGGAGGAGTTTGGATGATGAAGGAGAAATTTGGATGACGATGGACTAGTTTGGATGATGAAAGATCTTCGAGTTTGGGAGGTGATGGGGGAGTTTGGATGGTGAAGGAGAAGTTTGGCTGATGAAGGATGTTTGGATGATGAAAGATCTTTGAGTTTGGATGATAAAGGAGAAGTTTGGATGATGATGATGCAGAAATTTGGATGATGAAGGATAAATTTGGATGATGAAAGATCTTCGAGTTTGGGAGATGAAGGAGAAATTTGGATGGTGAAGGAGAAGTTTGGATTATGAAGGATCTTTCAGTTTGGGAGATGAAGGAGGAGTTTGGATGATGAAGGAGAAATTTGGATGACGATGGACTAGTTTGGATGATGAAAGATCTTCGAGTTTGGGAGGTGATGGGGGAGTTTGGATGGTGAAGGAGAAGTTTGGCTGATGAAGGATGTTTGGATGATGAAAGATCTTTGAGTTTGGATGATAAAGGAGAAGTTTGGATGATGATGATGCAGAAATTTGGATGATGAAGGATAAATTTGGATGATGAAAGATCTTCGAGTTTGGGAGATGAAGGAGAAATTTGGATGGTGAAGGAGAAGTTTGGATTATGAAGGATCTTTCAGTTTGGGAGATGAAGGAGGAGTTTGGATGATGAAGGATCTTTGAGTTTGGGAGATGAAGGAAGAGTTTGGATGGTGAAGGAGAAGTTTGGATGGTGAAGGAGAAATTTGGATGATGAAGGACAGGTTTGGGTGATGAAGGAGGAGTTTGGATGATGAAGGAGGAGTTTGGGTGATGAAGGACAGGTTTGGATGATGAAGGAGAAGTTTGGATGATGAAGGAGAAGTTTGGATGATGAAGGAGGAGTTTGGGTGATGAAGGACAGGTTTGGGTGATGAAGGACAGGTTTGGGTGATGAAGGACAAGTTTGGATGATGAAGGATCTTTGAGTTTGGGAGATGAAGGAGGAGTTTGGCTGACGAAGGACCTGTGATTTTGTTCGATGAAGAACCCTCAAATTTGTCAGGGAGTCACGTTCGAACATTCCCACCTCCCAGTGATCCAATGGGGATGATTTTGTTGCCGCCAGTGAGGATGGGAATCCTTCCTCATCCTGTGGGAATAATAAAGCAGAGGAATTCCAACCTTCTTGACGCTTCTTTAATCCCTGTTGGCATTTTGGAAATGGAGATTCCAACCAGGCTTCTCCCTGCAAAGGGATAAAGAGGCAGAGCCTGAGCCATTGGAAATCCTGGGAAAAACTTCCACTGACTTCAGTGAGTTCGATCCAGATCCATGTGGATCCCATTTCCAAGCAGAGCGCGAAGTGGGATGGGGGTAAATGAACATAATTGCAAATTAAAGAGCAGCTTAATCAATAGGGAACGGTTTAATTCCTGGGGTTTTCCTCAAAATCAGCCGGGATGAGCACCAAGGAAAACTGAGGGTTTTGGGGAGCTGTCAGGAGTTTCCTGCTGTGATTGTTCATAAGATCATGGAATGATGGAATTCCAGACTGTTTGGGGTTGTAAGGGACCTGAATGGTTTCGGTTGGAGCAGCCTGGAATAGTGGAAGGTGTCCCTGCCCATGGCAGGGTTGGAATGGGATGATCCTGAAGGTTCCTTCCATCCCAAACCATTCCCTGCTCCTATTCTACGATCATTTCACTTCCCAAAACACCTCATCCCTTCTTCCACAGGATTCAACCCATCCTGGGAAGTCACACTTCCCAGACGGCTCCCTATGGAATTAAAAATCCCCTCCAGCTCATACGCGACAACACCAAGGCCTTGGTGACCCTTTCCTGCTCTTTCATCCCATGGCATTCCAGAACGCAGGAATCCTGGCTTTCAAGTGTCTGTTCCCATTGAAACTTCTCCAGAGGAGCTGTGGGTAAGGACGAAAGCAATTCCCAAATCCTCCTCGCGGCCGTGCAGGGACGCACGCGCGCGCTCCCGTCTCCGACCGGGAAGAGCCAGCCGACGTCGGGATGCAAATTTATGGGAAGTGCCTCGTTCTGCCCTGGAAAGCTTTTCGTTCTTGACTCCGCTCCAAGCAAAATCCCATTAGGCCCTAAAAATTAATTTCAGGCACGTTTCCCCCAGTTGTTTACAATTCCCCTCTCCGCTAATTCCAGCCGCAGGCCGGGCCCCCCCTGCTGCTCTCCTTGATTTATTCCAGCCTCGTTTGCCGCCTCCCCACAGTCACGTTGTGTGTGTTGGAAAAGCAGAAGATTCCAGGGCGGGATTGTGTTGGGATGGACGGAAGCTTCAGCCCCGGATTCCCTACGGAGCTGTAAAGCAGGGTGGGATGAGGGGCCGGGATGTGCTCGGATTTTGCTGAAGTTTATCCTTCATCCAACGAGAAGCTGGGAGCTGGGAATGTCCTGGAGCGAGTTCTGGTCTGCCTCGGTCCTGGCAACAACAGAATTCCAAGGCAGAGTGTTGTTTTCCATGCCTGAATCTCCATAAAATCATGGAGTGGTTTGGGTTGGAAGGGACCTTCAGGATCATCCTGTTCCATGGAAACAGCTACAATCAATCCTACTCCAGCCCAATAATTCCCAAATTCCTTTGTGCACCATCAAGCCTAAAACTTCCCAAATTTTTCACCGGGAGAGCCGGGAATTACTTTTCATCCCAGAGCCTGATGGGGAGGTGCTGGTCCATGGCAAGGTCCTGCTCTTCCTGGAGATGTCACGTGCCACCGGGAGAAATCCAGCTGGATCCCCTGGCTCCTGGTCTGGTGTCCCTTCCCACCTCTTGGGAGGTTTTTAGGAATGCTGGCTTTTCCATGATTTGCTTTTTCAGCTGGAATAGCACCCAAAGGGGTGGGATGCGCTCAGGGTGTTCCCAGACTTTAGGAAAACCTTTTCCAATATTCTGGATATCTTTCCACGAGGGAACCTCTGATTTTTTCCCACTCGTGGCTTCCTTCCTCCCTTCCTGCTCCTGGCTGGGGCTTCTCCCCACCGTCCTCATTGTTCCAGTCTTTTCCAAGATCCTCTCCTTACCTCTACCAGCTCTTCCTGCTCCACACCTCTGAAATTCCAGGGTGTCCTGGATTTCCTGCTCTCCCTGGCCCGAGTCCAGTGACAGGGAAGTGCCCCAAGGCTCGAGAAAGTTGGGATCACACAAGACCCAGGATCCCTGGACGCCCCTCATCGGATGGTGCTCGGAAGCCAAGTGGGGAATAATTTCAGCGGAATAATTTGGGTGGAAAGGGAATTTTAGGTTCCTAATCCATCCCTGGGTATGCTTGGAAATCCCAGATGGTTCCAGGCACTTCCGGAGGCTTCTCCCCCGATGTCCTCGTGGTGTCCCCTCGTTATCCCGCTGTCCTGCTCTGTCCCAGCCACCACTCCACCAACTCCATGGACACTTTGTTTAATTGACTCTTCAGCAGCTGCGGGAATTCCAGTAGCTCCGGATCGAGGGCTTTATTGGGAATTAACACTTCAGTGGAGGGAAAAGGGCTGAGTCTCCCTGCTCCCATGACTGCAATCCCGGGAAATTCTGAGCCCTGCTCCAAACCAGGGGCTGCTGGGGATTGAACCAGCACAGGGGCTCTTCCCTGTTCTCCTGGGGCTTAGATGGGATTTTGGGAGGGAATTCCAGACCGGGAGGGTGCGGAGACCCTGGAATGGAATTCCCAGAGCAGCTGTGGCTGCCCCTGGATCCCTGGAAGTGTCCAAGGTCGGGTTGGATGGGGCCTGGAGCAAGCTCGGGTAGTGGAAGGTATCCCTGCTCATAGGATGGGATGGGATGGGATGGGATGATCCTCAAGGTCCCTTCCAAACCATTCCAGGATTTTATGATTCCATGTCTAACCCGCATTTTAGGGAGAACAGAAGGGAATGATGGAAGGAGAAGTTCACCAAATTCTGGTGCATCCTCAACCAAAATGAGGAAAAAGCTCAGGAGATCCTGGATTTGATCCCTTCTCGCTCCTAAGCCTTTCCAGGTCTCTCCTCCGTAAGAGCAGGAAAAAGGTCTGGAAAAGGGGGAATCCCGTATCCTGAATAAAACACACTTGTCCTTGGAGGCTGACCTGGCCTTGGGAAGGGCTGATCCCGCATCCCGATGTCCAGCCTTGCTGCTTTCCTGGAGATTTGCCTGCAGGAGGAAAGCAGCTTCCTTGGAATATTTCCTGCGAGCGGATGAATTTATCCAGCGATCTGCAGAGGGCTCTCTCCACTCGCTGGCGGAGAAACTCTGGATTCAATCCCAGGAATTCAGCAGGGTGAAATAACCGAGGCTGGGGCCGCCATCAGCAGCTGGGCTTTTATGATCCTGGGATAATAAAATTTCAGGCATTAATATGGAGTGAAACACGATTCCTAAATCTTGGAGTGAGCTCTGAAAGCAGCCAAGGAGGAGGTGCCAGAACTCCAACATTATTGAGGGGCTGCTTGGGAAAAGGGAAGGTCAGATCCCGATCTCGTTGGAATCCAGGGATGAGGGAATTGAAGTGCTGGGGGTTGGCTTTGAGGGAAAAAAAAAAAAATCCTGGCTATAGAAAGGTGGGATTTATTGGGAGAATTGATCTGAGGAGGTAAACTAATTTCTTCGGGAAAAACTGCTCTGCTCAATCCTGGGATTCCATCAAATCCACCAGGGAAACCGGTCACCAGTTGCTGGGGTGGACTGGGGTGGAGTGAAACGCTTCTGGTTGGATTCCCTTCCCTATGGAATGAGGGATTTTTCCCTCTCCGATGATTCCCTCTGGGAATGAGGAATCCCAAAACTAAATGGAAAGGAAAAGAGGAGATGAACGATGTAAATGAGGAAAAGCACATTGGATTTATTGGGAATATTTCAGTTGTTTTCCACAGAGTTCCAGAATCTCAGAAAAGTTTGCTTGGAAGGGAAAGAATTCCCAATCCAGCCAGCCCAGGATTTGTGCCCTTCCCAGCAGTTCCGTCCCTGCCCCAGCTCCGTGACCCATCCCACAGAAAAACCTGGGAATGACAGGATTCCTCTTTATTTCCATACACACGGGCCATTGATCCCAGGCTCTGTTTTATGGGATGAGGAGGGGGGAAAATGGGATGGGAACAGGATGGGGGAGACCATGAGGGAATTTCGTTTATGAAGTCAAGCCCTGTTCTGGTGGAAATCAAAATTCCTGTTCTTTTTTCCCCTCCTCTGTATTAAACTCCCTGTCCTTTTACAGGAAGTCTTAATAAATTCCCTTGGGATCTTTCAAATGGAATTTTCCAAAATCATAATTCCCCCATGGAAGCGTTGGCCTCGGGATCCACCACAGGGGGAGAGCCTGGAGCCAGGGAATGTTTGGAAGCCTGTAAAATCTCCTCGTTAAGTTGGAATTCTGAATGCTCTGCCTATGGAGAAAGTTCTCCGGGAGCTCCTTCCCATCTCTGGAGCAGAGGGAAAAGATGGATTTCTGAGCCTGGAAAACGGAGGGAGAGCAGCACTTGGAATGAGGGAGGGAAAAACCCTCGCAGAGGTTCTGCTCCAAGGATTTCTCTCTCCAAGGATCCCTCCTTTTTCCTGGAGCTCCCCAAGTCCCCCCAAAGAGACTTTTCCATGTGTGAGAGGGTGGGAAGAGGCCTTGGAGTGCTGGAATTGGGTCAGGGAGAGACCATCCCGGTGGGATTCTGGTCTGGGGTACAGCAAGGTGGGAACAATCGGGGAAAGGCTGGGAAGGGATGATCCCAGAAAGATGCAGAGCCCAGGGAATGAGCAAGGCAAAATCCAGAGGGATGGAAATAGGGAAAGGGATAGGGACAGGGATAGATAAGGATAGGGACAGGGACAGAGATAGGAATAGGAATAGGGATAAGGATAGGGACAGGGATAGGGACAGGGACAGGGATAGGGATAGGGATAGGGATAGGGATAGGGATAGGGATAGGGACAGGGATAGGGACAGGGATAGATAAGGATAGGGACAGGGATAGGGATAGGGACAAGGATAGGGATAAGGACAGGGATAGGGATAAGGACAGGGACAGGGACAAGGACAGGGACAGGGATAGGGATAGGGATAAGCTGTTCAAACCCCTCCAAAATCCAGTATTCCTTCAGGATTATCCCTTTCCTTGTCCCTTCAGCCTGGAGAACAGAGGGAGGGCTCAGAGCCCTTTCCAGGGCCTGGAGGGGCTCCAGGAGAGCTGGAGATGGCCTGGGACAAGGGATGGAGGGACAGGACACAGGGAATGGCTCCAGAGTAGGATTGGATGGGATATTGGGAAGGAATTCCTGGCTGGGAGGGTGGGGAGGGGCTGGGCTGGAATTCCCAGAGGAGCTGTGGCTGCCCCTGGATCCCTGGAAGTGCCCAAGGAATGGTTGGACAGGGTTTGGAGCACCCTGGGAGAGTGGGAGGTGGTAATGGGAAGAACTTTAAGTCCCTTCCATCCCAAACCATTCCAGGGCTCTGGGATTCAGCCACTGAGCAGAAGCTTTTCCTAATCCTCCATCCGAGTCCGAGCTGAACTTGTGTCCTCCGAGTTTTTCCTCCAGGCTGCTCTGTTCCTTTCCTGTTATTGATCCATTATTAAGCATTAATCCATTATTCATCCCCAGCTTCTCCCGGAAATCCGTCCCAGTCTCTCCCCACCCTCCCTGCCAGGAATTCCTTTCCTATATCCCATCTATCCCTGCTCTCCTTCAGCCTGAATCCAATCCTTTGCAGGCAGTCTGGAGGCTTAGTGAAGGTCCTAACTCTGGAATTCCCCTATTCCTGGGTCAATTCCCAACCTGGAGGAATTTTTGGGAAGCCAAAGCCTCCCAGACCACAAATCCTCTTTGTGTGGTTTAACATCCCAAAATATTTTGGGTATAAAATTCCTCCTTTCTGGAGCGTGTCCCGATCCTGAGCAGCAGAAGGAAGCTCACACTTCCCACTATTTCCATCCCCATGGAAAACTCTCCCTTGTTTCACTGGGATCAGTTGTTCCACGTTTGGGATCAGCCTTGCCTGGGGTCCGTGGCACCCACGGGACTCATCCCATGATTCTCCCCCATCATTTATTAAAGGACAATTCCCATCCCTCCCAAGACCTTTAGCATTCCATAGGCTCAACCTTTCCCTTCTTTTTCCTTCCAAAGAGGCTTTCCCAGCAAAAGGACTGGGAGAAAAACCGGGATTTTGACTGGGCAGTGACGCTCCAAGGTGGCTTTTCCTTCCCAACCCCCTAAAAGGAGAGTTGGGAAATACGGATTCCCACTGCCATGAACACAGAAGCCTTTAAAATCTGGGAAAAGGGGATTTTGGAGGGATAATTCCATGATCACCCATGAGAGGGCATCTCTGCCCTTCCTGTGGAGCATCCCGAGGCTGGAGCTCAGATCCCTCAAACCTTCAGCCCCTTCCTGCTCCTCTGCAAACCTTCTGGAAAAGATGGAATGTTTTTTTCCCTGCCTCACTTCCCCTTGGAGCAGGGAATGTCCTGGGCAGGGTTTTATTTTAATTTTATTTTTATTTTTTTATTTTTTTGGGGAAAACCAGGCATTTGTGGGGTTTTGTTGTGGTTTTAATCCCTCCTGGGTGTTTTTACGACCCATTATACAAATCACAGCAGGGATTCCATTCAGCAGGAGCTCCTCAAAGCTCGGGAAGCCCATTCCAAGGAAAAGAGGGATTTCATCCACCCTTGTCCCAGAAATCTCAAAGACTCAAGGGGAGCAGGAAAGTCGTTGCTGTTACTTTGGTTTGGCTCCAGTTCGGGAATTTTGGGGAGGTTTTTTTACTGTTTCTTTTTTATTCCTTGGGTGTTTTGTCATCCAGGAGTTCTGATAATTCCCAATGGATTTTATTTTTCATTTCCCAGCCTCATGTGTCCCCTCCTATTTTTGGGAATTCTCACTCACTGTGGGTTTGGGCAGAGGTTGCAGCCCTCACTTGGGAAGGGACTTCCTTGGCCAAGAGACTGAGAATTCCCAATAAAACCAATTTTCATCCAGGACTGATCCCATTCCCATCCTCACAATCCCACAGCTGGATCAAACCGTTGTTGCCCTCAGAAATTCCTATTCCTGCTGACAGAAGTTAAGGAAAACCAGAGCCAGGATTTTGCTGGTGGAGTCATTCAGTAGAAGAATTGGAAATGCTGGGAATATCGCCAGGCTGGGAGAGCTGGGATGGAGAAGAGAAGGATCCAGGGAAAACTTAGAGCTGGAGAGGGACTGGGGACAAGGGATGGAGGGGCAGGACACAGGGAATGGCTTCCCACTGCTAGATGGGATATTGGGAAGGAATTCCTGGCTGGGAGGGTGGAGAGGGTCTGGGATGGAATTCCCAGAGAAGCTGTGGATCCCTGAAAATGTCCAAGGTTGGAGAACCTGGGACAGTGGGAGGTGTCCCTGCCCACGGCAGGGGTGGGATTAGGATGATCCTTCAGATCCCTCCTAACCCAAATTCCGGAGTTCCAGGATTGTGCAGCGCTCGTTTCGCGCAGGTAGCACAAAACAAATCCCAGTGGAGTCAGAGACTGCCGGGACACGGAGTATTCCCAAGAAACTCTGAGGAAAACCATTTGGAATTTCCTCAGGATAGATCTTCAGCTCCTGCTGGATTAATCCCATTGCCGGACGTCGTTAAATGCTTCCCTTTCCCGGAGCTGCAGACGTGGAATATCAGGCAAGGAAAAGCAGAGGGATGCCAAGGGAACAGCTCTGGCTCCTGGCGAGGAGAGTGGGAAGAGCCAAAGGACCGTCCCGACCTCTAAAGTTTAACTTCCCAGCTTTCTGGGATGAGCCTGGAGCTGGGAAATGCAAGGAAAGGTTCATTCTCCTGCAGCCCGGAGGCTTTAAAACTCCTGGAGGACATTTTGCTCTTCCCAATCCGATGGAAGTGGAAAAATGTGGCTGCTCCTGGTGGTTGGGAAGCGGCAGGAGCACCCGGAGGTTTTCCTTCAAATCCCTGGGTTCACTCCGAGCTTGGTAAAATTGTTCATTGGGATTTTTTTTGTGGCTTTTCCTGCCTTTTGGCTCAGCTCCTGGATCATATCCCGAACTAAACCTTGGAAACCACCTCCACCAAATCACATCCAGCCAGGAGCACAGGAGCCCGGAGATTGGATTTCACTTGGAAAAGCAGGAAAGGGAAGGCAAAACTCCCCAAACCTTTGCCAGGAACGATTCCTTCAGGACAAAAGGATGTGGAGCTCAAGGTGTTGTGCCAGCTCTGCTTGGCGAGGAGAAAATCTGGGATTTGCTGGAGCTGGACGCCCAGGGTGCCTCAGGTGTCCTTGAAATCCTGTGGGAATTCCCAAATCCAACATTTTGGCCCCGTCCCGCTGGCAGGAAATGATTATTTTTGGTATAATGGGGTCGCATAAAACCACGTCTCACCTTCTAGGATGTTCTTGGAAGGATTTCTCTGCCTCCCTGGAATTCCAGCTGGCAGGAGGGGGCTCCAAAAGGACGGGGGCTGTGCTCCTGTAATCCACGACAAACTGAGCGGGAAAAAGGGAATAAAGGCAGGGAATGAAAGCTGAGCTTGGTGAGGGGGCACCAAGCAAGGCTTGGAAGCCCCGTCTCTCTCCAATCATTCCTTTGGCTTCCAGACCAGATTCCCGCTGGATTTGTTTCATTCCATCCTCAGGTGGCCAAGTTACCCATGATAAAAAATGAGGGAAACACCTCAAAAATCATGGATCCAGCCTTTGTGCTCTGGGATCATTTTATCACTTTCCCCCTCGATCCCTTCCTAAATCCAGTTCCAAGGCCCTGTAGGAGCCCTCTGGTGCCCCCACCCCAATCCAGGCTCCTCTCCGCCCTTTCTCCTCCCCAGCAGTATCCATAAAACTTGTGGAAACCGGGATGAACTCCGGCCCATGCCCTTGTATCCACCTCTGGCGGGGACTCCCCCAAATCCCTGTGTTTCAGGGAAAAGCTGGATCAGCAGCTCTGCTAAGTCCCTTCCAGCTCTGCCTGGGTTCAGGAGCTGTGGGGAGTCGCTCACAGTTATTCCTCACACCAATCCCAAAGTCCTTCCCGGTGGGAATGTTGTTTCATCCCGGTATATTCTGTCTTCCCAGCCCCTCCTAACAGGATTTATGCCCAGCTCGCGGATCCCAGGAAAATCAGTGTTGGACGTTTCAAAGAACCTGAATCCTCCACAGCACCCTCCAATTATTAATATGATTGTTGTTATTATAATTATTATAATTACTATAGTTATTATTATCATCATCATCATTATTATTAATAATATTATACAATACATAATATGGCTATTTGTATATTATATATGCATATTAATATTAATCAATAAATATTACTATAATATTATATTTTATATATGAATATCATCTATATTTATCTATATAATATTATCTATATTATATATAATATAATCTTATAAATCTTCTTTTTCTTCTTAATAACAAAAATATAATATAATATAATATAATATAATATAATATAATATAATATATATAATATAACATAATATAACATAACATAATATAATGTAATATTACGTGATATAACATGATAT
This sequence comes from Tichodroma muraria, assembly GCA_013390105.1. Taxonomy (NCBI): domain Eukaryota; kingdom Metazoa; phylum Chordata; class Aves; order Passeriformes; family Sittidae; genus Tichodroma; species Tichodroma muraria. The sequence continues at coordinate 15,976 of WAAG01032132.1, read as the reverse complement.
AAAATAATAAAAATAAAAAAAATAACAATAACAATAATAATAGTAACAATAACAATAATAATAACAATAACAATAAAAATAGTAACAATAACAATAAGAACAATACTGGAATTTTACAGGCTGAAAACTCCCATTTCCTTCCTTGTTTTCCAAGGAATTTTCTCAGCTCTCGGGACTGGGCAAGCAGGAATCCAGCAGGACAAGCTGGATTTCCCAGGATGGGCTTGAGGCAAAGCTGGCCCAGACTCCTCGGCCTGTTTTAAGCCCAGCTCGTTACTTTAATCAAGAACAGCTCCAGGGTTTCTCTGCAATCCATGGAAAGCTCCGTCCTGTGAGGATTCCATGCAACCCACGCTGGACCATCCTTGGAGCCTGTCTCTTCTCTCAAAGGTGCCACATCTGCCCACAGCTGGATCCTCGCCCTGCACCAGTTGCTTTAATTCCAGGGAAGAATAAGCAGGAGCCCAGCCCATCCCAGCCATGCAGAATCCATGGATTTACGGCCACATCCCATAAAACCAAGCCATGAAATCCCATCTGTCACCGAGGGAATGAGCAGCTCCTTGTTCAGCACCTCCTGGCCGCATTCCAGCGGCGGGACAAGGATCCATTGTAACTGCTCCGAGCGCATTCAGCTCCAACTCCCACCTTCCTTGTTCCCAGCTTCTCCCTTCGTTCCATTTCCACTCCATTGCAACCTCCTTGTTGCTGGAGAATCCCACAGAAAATGAGGTTTGGTCACTTTTTTTTCCTCCCTGGAGGGATTCTGCCCTTGTGGATTTGGGCTGGAAAATCAGAGAAACTGGGCTTGGAAGGCACCTCTGGATATCCTTGGATCCATCGCTGTCTCCCAGTTCTTTACTTTCAGTGACGTCTCCAACGGAATTTGGGATCTGACTGAATTTCCATCTCTTTTTGGGGTTGAAAAATACGAGCACTGCCCAATCTGACAGGTCATGGAGGGAGAACAAACCCCGTGTCCACAAAAAGGACATGGAATATATCCGGGATGAAAGGAATTCTATCTTTATAGCAGCACCAGGAGAGGAAAAAAAAGGGAAATTGGGATCCCAAGCGGCTGAGTTTGATCCCTGTCTTCTCTCCTCTCCATCCTCTCAAGAAATCCAAAGTGTCAAGGAAGTTCATCTGGAATTTCTGGAGTGCCGGTTGCACTTGGAGTTCTCCGGAATTAGGAAAATTCCTGCTTTGTCCTGCTGGTGACCTGATTTTTCATGTGGATTCTCCACAGCCTGGAATTTGGTGGGGTGGGATCTGCTCTTGGGATCCTCTGGAGCAGCAGGATCCAGGTCTTGCTCCAAGTCCCATCCCTGTGAGAAGCGCCGGTGTCACTCTGGCGCTCCCAGACACCGGGATGGGGGAAGGACCTGGGGCTGCTGGAGGACTCGGGGGAAAAGCGGAGCTTCCGGCCTTTACCTTGGGAAAAGGAAAATGTCTGGATATTCAGCATAAATCAGTGGCTCTTAGGGGTGCAATCCCAGACATTTCATCCTCTCGCAGGATCCCAGGAGGGTTTGGGTGCTTTAAAGGTCAGCTGGGCAGGGACACTTCCCACCCGGGAGCCACTTTTTTGGGAAGCCAGAACCTCCCAGACCACGAATCCCCTTTGTGTGGTTTAACATCCCAAAATATTTCAGGTATGGCCAGGCTCCAAGTGTCCAGCCTGGCCTTGGACACTGCCAGGGATCCAGGGACAGCCACAGCTCCTCTGGGAATTTCAGCCCTGCCCCTCCTCACCCTCCCAGCCAGGAATTCCTTCCCAATATCCCATCCAATCCTACTCTGGAGCCATTCCCTGTGTCCTGTCCCTCCAGGCCTTGTCCCCAGTCCCTCTCCAGCTCTCCTGGAGCCCCTCCAGGCCCTGCAAGGGGCTCTGAGCTCTCCCTGGAGCCTTCTCCTCTCCAGGGGAACATTCCCAGCTCTCCAGCCTGGCTTTGGAGCAGAGGGGCTCCAGCCCTGGAGCAGCTCCGGGGCCTCCTCTGGACTCTCCAGCAGCTCCAGGTTCCTTGTGCTGCTGGATCCAGGGCTGGGGCAGCCCTGCAGGGGGGTCTCACCTGAGGGGNCTCTGGATATCCTTGGATCCATCGCTGTCTCCCAGTTCTTTACTTTCAGTGACGTCTCCAACGGAATTTGGGATCTGACTGAATTTCCATCTCTTTTTGGGGTTGAAAAATACGAGCACTGCCCAATCTGACAGGTCATGGAGGGAGAACAAACCCCGTGTCCACAAAAAGGACATGGAATATATCCGGGATGAAAGGAATTCTATCTTTATAGCAGCACCAGGAGAGGAAAAAAAAGGGAAATTGGGATCCCAAGCGGCTGAGTTTGATCCCTGTCTTCTCTCCTCTCCATCCTCTCAAGAAATCCAAAGTGTCAAGGAAGTTCATCTGGAATTTCTGGAGTGCCGGTTGCACTTGGAGTTCTCCGGAATTAGGAAAATTCCTGCTTTGTCCTGCTGGTGACCTGATTTTTCATGTGGATTCTCCACAGCCTGGAATTTGGTGGGGTGGGATCTGCTCTTGGGATCCTCTGGAGCAGCAGGATCCAGGTCTTGCTCCAAGTCCCATCCCTGTGAGAAGCGCCGGTGTCACTCTGGCGCTCCCAGACACCGGGATGGGGGAAGGACCTGGGGCTGCTGGAGGACTCGGGGGAAAAGCGGAGCTTCCGGCCTTTACCTTGGGAAAAGGAAAATGTCTGGATATTCAGCATAAATCAGTGGCTCTTAGGGGTGCAATCCCAGACATTTCATCCTCTCGCAGGATCCCAGGAGGGTTTGGGTGCTTTAAAGGTCAGCTGGGCAGGGACACTTCCCACCCGGGAGCCACTTTTTTGGGAAGCCAGAACCTCCCAGACCACGAATCCCCTTTGTGTGGTTTAACATCCCAAAATATTTCAGGTATGGCCAGGCTCCAAGTGTCCAGCCTGGCCTTGGACACTGCCAGGGATCCAGGGACAGCCACAGCTCCTCTGGGAATTTCAGCCCTGCCCCTCCTCACCCTCCCAGCCAGGAATTCCTTCCCAATATCCCATCCAATCCTACTCTGGAGCCATTCCCTGTGTCCTGTCCCTCCAGGCCTTGTCCCCAGTCCCTCTCCAGCTCTCCTGGAGCCCCTCCAGGCCCTGCAAGGGGCTCTGAGCTCTCCCTGGAGCCTTCTCCTCTCCAGGGGAACATTCCCAGCTCTCCAGCCTGGCTTTGGAGCAGAGGGGCTCCAGCCCTGGAGCAGCTCCGGGGCCTCCTCTGGACTCTCCAGCAGCTCCAGGTTCCTTGTGCTGCTGGATCCAGGGCTGGGGCAGCTCTGCAGGGGGGTCTCACCTGAGGGGCAGAATTCCCCCCCTAATCCTGTGTCCCACCCTTGGGATCAGCCTTGGGGCAGGGGGGTCTCCGGCCTGGGCACATCCAGCCCCTCGTCAGTGAACATCCCAAATCCTTCCCTCAGGGTTCTCCATCCTTTCTCCACCCAGCTCGTGTTTGTGCTTGGGATTGCTCTGACCTGGATCCAGGACCTTGCCCTTGTTGAAGCTCATGAGATCCCTCACAAAGAGATTTTGGAATTCCCATTTCAGCTGCTGCGTTCTTGTGCATATATCCACATCCTATTCCTGAAGATCAGGAGTAATTCCTGTGACTCAGGAATAATTCCCCTGAAATCAGTGACACACTCAGAAAAACTGGGATCAGGGCTCCTTGCTGCCCTTTGTGCCGAGGGTTTTTCCATCCTTCAATGCTCTCTTGTCCACTTCCCATTTCAATTTAGCCCCCAAATCCTCATTTCCTTTCCCATTTTTCCCTCCGGGCATTCCCAGGGGGCAGGATCTGCAGCGGGAGCTGCAGGATTAACCCACTCTGGCTTGGACCCTGGACAAAGAGGCTGCACAAGCTCCAGGAGAGCCTGGACAGAGATATTGGATTCAAAGCATTCCCTGGCTCCCTTGGACACCGGGAAGGTCTCCTCTGTCCGAGAGTTTTTCCCTGTGGCTTCCAGCACACACATAATTTTTGGGAACGAGGCCCCAGGGCCCTGCTGCAGCAGGGAACTGTTTTGATTGTAACAGGCTTTGATTCAGAGCAGCCAGAAATTATTTATTTTCCTTCAGCTTCCCTCCCCCCCTGCATTCCCAGTCGGGATTGAGGAGCTCTGTTTGCTCGGGGGCTCCGCGGTACCTGGGATCAGCAGAGGGATCCTCACACCAAATCTTGGCTTTCAGATGCTCAGGAATTTGTCCCCTCTCAAATTCCCTGCAATTTGTGCTGGCAGGAAGGAATGGGAAGCCCAGGGAAGTTGGTCCCTTTGTAGGGAATCTCCCTGCCAGGAGCGATTCCCTTGCAGGAATGACAAGGAATCCCATGCGGTCCTGACATTCTCGCCATAAATCGGTGGAAGAGGAGCAAATCCCTTCCCTGTTCCTCAGTTTCCAGAGTGTTCTGGGCCAAAAATGTGCCCAAGGAGATGCTGCTGTGGCTGGAGGGAATGTCAGCAGCATTCCAGCCCTTGCACTGGGATTGCTGACCTTCCGTGGCAGTGACCTCTCCCTTCCCGCAGGACCCCAGGCCCTGCTCCGGCTCGGCCGGATAAACGGGATTTCTGCCCGTGGCACAGGGGTTGGGAATAGATGATCCTTAAGGTCCTTCCAACCTGACCACTCCACGACTTTATGATCCTGTGATTGTGTTTAATTAGGCCCAGCTTTAATCTGGTCTCTCTTGGGAACCGCTGACGATCCCGCACGAATCCCGAGGGAGTTTCCGGAGCTTTGCAGGGTGACTGCTCCTCGTTTAATGCTCCCAAAAGTTTGGCGGTGGATCCCAAAGCTAACTACAGCACTTTTGGGACCCATGTTTGGGAGCCATGACCACCAATTCCTTGGCTTGATGCTCCGGCTGAGGTGGAGCTCTGGAAAATTCCTGGACAGCAGATAAGGAAGAAGGTGATGGAACTCCGGCACAGGGTGCCCAGAGCAGCTGTAGCCGCCCCTGGATCCCTGGAAGTGCCCAAGGCCAGGCTGGAGAGGGCTTGGAGCACCCTGGGACAGTGGAAGGTGTCCCTGCCCATGGATTGGGATGATCCTTATGATCCCAACCTAAACCATTCCGTAACTCAGAGTTTTTTCCACTCTCCACTAAATTTCCAGGTGATTTTTCCATGACTGTAGCACAGTGAAGTGACCGGGGGTGGATTTGATCGTTGGCCCAGATTTTTGGGAATATCGGAACCGAATCTCTGGAGCTCTGCTTGGATTGGCCTCCAGCAGGCAGTGACAGACATCTCATCCCAACACCGGGACAAGTGCCTGGCACTGGGACAGTCCTGGGATTTCCTGGATGTTTCCCATTATATACAAACACTGGGGATTTTCTGTCCAAACATACTTGGATAAAAACACTGTTTTCCCAAAATCCCCTTTCCTTTCCCAAATCCTTTCCGGGATACATTTTTTGGGTCCATTTGCACCGATCCCTTTTGGAGCTGTCACTTCCATGGCTCATCCCATGTCCTCTTGGATGGGCCCTGACTTGATGATGTCATCAGAGATGGGCTGTGGCCTTTTCCCTGGATGAGACCTCAGAATTCATGGCTGGAATAACAACAACAAAAAGCCAAACCCGCTCAACCTGATCTCTCTTGTCCTTGAGGGAAACAACAGCTCCCAGGATTTGGGAAGTGGAAGACCCCTCCTTCACACCAGGAGTTCTGGCTGATCCAGGGAATTCCGCTTTTCCCCTTATAACAACACGACTCTGATGTCTCGGAAGAAATTTTGGAGTGGGGAAGACCCAACATTTCAAATTCTCCTCCTGCCGAGACAGGATCAAACACGTCAAGGATTGGATTTGGCCGTCGGGATTTCTGTGGCCGCCTGCTCAGGGAGACCAGTCTGGGAGGCACCAAACCCTCCCTCGGCCCAGTTTGCCAACTGGGAGAGGACTTGGAGAGGATCCTGAGGCAACCAAAACCGGGACCTCTCATCCCACCCCCACATCACCTCCAACCCGGAATGACAGAGGAGCGGGAGAAGATCCACAGCATTCCATCCTCCCATCAGCTCCATGCTCCTAAAAGCAGTAAAATCCCATTCATGGGTTCTTTTCTTTTTGCTTTGCTCCGTGGGATTCCTTCCAGAACGTTGTAAATTGCTGTAATTTTGGGATCCTTTCAAATCCGGGCAGGATCTGGGCTCTGCACAGCATCTCCCGGGTTGGCAGAGACTTTTCGGGGTGGATGAAGGTGGTTAGGAAGGCAAACAAGCCCTCAGCTGAGTTTTGGTGACTGGAAAAGGAACAATTTATTTCCGGAGCTGCCAGGGCAGTGGTTCCTTTGGCCACCCCTCCTCCCACCAAATCTCAGGACTCATCCCTGAAGAAACACTGTGAATCCATTTCTCTTCCCGTGGAGAGTGGCCGGCATTCCTGGATGATTTATCTGCCCACTTTCATGGATCACGCGTTGGGAGTTAATTTGGGCTTGCGACAGCTGCTGAAAACTCATCCATTTGGAAAAAATTCCTGCTGTCAGATGAATGAAACCAAGCTGATCTCTGTTTCTTGTAATGTTCAGGATGACAGGGACTCATGAGCTTCAAATGTTTTTTTTTCTGATTCTGGCCCAACTTTTGGGTCGTTTTTCTTGGTGGGTGCTCAGCTGCAGGAAATCAGAGGTCTTGAGTGGGATGGGGGCATTTATCCTGGGATGCCTTGGATTGGAAGGGAACTTAAGGATCATCCAGTGCCACCCCTGCCATGGGCAGGGACACCTTCCACTGTCCCAGGCTGCTCCAAGCCACCATGTCCAACCTGGCCTGGGACATTTCCAGGCAGCCAGGGGCAGCCACAGCTTCTCTGGGAATTCCATCCCAGCCCCTCGCCACCCTCCCAGCTGGGAATTCCTTCCCAATAAAATTGGAAGGAAAGGAAAACTGGAAAATCCATCCCTGCCCTCTGGCAGTGGTCGCCATTCCTTGTGCCCTGTCCCTCCAGCCCTTGCAATCAGACTCTTCCTGTGACGCCTCATCCCTCGTTACTCTTTTGACATTGCTTGGATAACACGGACGCTCCGGGAGAGTCCTTTGGCCGGAAGGAATTCCCAGGATTTGCCATTGAAACGTTTTGCTTCTGTATTTCTGTGTCTCTGAGTCGCCTTTTCACTCTGGGCTCTGCAAATCTTCAATGGCTTGGCTGCGCTTTAAAAGCATCCACACAGGGGCTGAAGAAATGCTTTTTTCTATTATTATTGTTCTTTCTTATATTCCTATCTCCTTTCCAACTTCCTTTTTTTTTTTTTTTTCCCTTTGGGATTCTCTGAGGACTGGAATCATCCCAGGATTCTTTTGCTTCCCTTCTCTCCTTTCAGTCGGCAGCTTTGGGTGCTGGGGAGGAACAGTGGGAAGGCGACGAGCTCCAAGTCCCAGCTCAGCCCCTTGGGAAGAGCTGGGAGAGCTGGAGGGGGTCGTATCCCACGTTTGGGAAGGGAATCCCTGTGTGATGCCCCCTCTGGCTGGGAGCCTGAGGCAGGAATCAGCTTTGGAATGAGGTGTTAAACGTTCCTCCTTGCCCAATCCCAGCATCCAGACATGCCACGCCCAAGGTCCAGACTGGGAGCACCAAGCGGGATCTACCTCCCCCCCTTTTGGTGTGGAGCTCTTTGGATCCTTGGTGGAATCATGGAATCGTTAGGTTTGGAAAAGATCCCCAATATCAAATCCAACTGTCCCCAGCACCGCCAAGGCCACCACCGACCATGTCCCCAAGTGCCACCTCCACACGGATTTGAATCCCTCCAGGAATGGGGACTCCACCACTGCCCTGGGCTGGACAGCTCTTTCCAGGAAGAGATTTTCCCTCAAATCCAGCCTAAAACTCCTCTTGCCCAACTCAAGTGCAACAACTGCGCGTTCTCAGCCTCCTCGTGCCGGGAGGACATTCCGGATGCACATTCCTGCTGCATCTCGTCTCCAGCAGGACAGGAGATGCCCCAGACAATTCGGGAACAGCCCCAGTAGGGCTCAGGCTCTGAGTGGTCCTGTCAGCACCTTCCCAGGTCCTGCTGAATTCCTGCTCCCTGGGACCGCGAATAACTTGAAAAACCAGGAGTATGAGCCGAGGTGATGCGCGATTTATGAAATCCAGCACCACGGGAGCTGTAAAATCCAGGGAATTCTGGAGTTCATGTACACATCAACACCAAGGAACGAGGAGTCTCAGCAGGAAGATCCAGGGGAGGAAGAAAAGGCATCTGGATATCTTGGTACCAACAAAATGTCAGCAATTTGGAAGGAAAACGTGGAAAAACTTTGCCCAAAGAACTCCCTCAGCCCTTAGGAAAATGAAAATAACAAATCCTCTTCAGTTTATTAAATAAACTGCGGATATTTTCCTGGGATTTTTCATAGTCATCTGGAATATGTTAAGGGGAAACGAGATGTCAGAAAGTTGGGAATTGGGATCAAATAGCAGATGACATTTCAATTTCGGATCTCACTTCCGTGAGCATGGAACTCATAGAAATAACCTGGGTGTCGGACGGGGAACGTGCCGGCACATGCAATCAGTTCTCCAGGGATTTTGGGAATGAAACACATGGATCATTTAAGTTGCACCTGAGGGAGATCCGAGCAGGACCTGGATCCTGGGAGAAGCCTCCGCTTCAGCATTGGAAAAACTCTGTTTAAATGACTGGACCTTGGTCTGAATGGCATTTTATACTCTGGAAATGGGAATGTTTTCCATGGTTGGATAGTCTCTGTCCCTGCTCCGATGTGGGCTGGATCCTGCAGGCAGAGTCACAAAGGTTTGCTTGGGAATCTGCTGTGGAATAGCCCAACAGATCCAGCTTTTCTCTCCTGATCCCATTGTTGGGCAAGAGGGATCATGTGAGGGATCTGTGTCAAATTCCAGGCTGGTGCTGACTGGTGGAATCCAGTAAGATCCCCCATTCCTGGAGGGATTTAATATCCCAGTGGATGTGACACTTGGGAACATGGTCAGAAGTGGGGAAGGGTTAGACTCGATCTTGGAGGGCTTTTCCAACCTCAGCGATTCCATCCTTCTGTCATTCCAAGTCTACCATTGAGAACTCCACCCTAAATGAGTTTTCCCTCCCTAAAAATAGGGAAGCGCTGGGATAATGGCTTGTTCTGGCAGAGACAAAGAGCAGCCGCTCCGTTTGCACCACCGGGATTATTCGGACATTTTTGTGCCTCTTACAAATCCTCATTTTCATGGAATGAAGAGGGACAATCCTTCCCCATCCGGGATCTGCTTTGGCCCACTCACCATCTTCATGATGGTCCTGCTCGGAACTTCAGGAAGAACCGAGTGCAGGATGTTTTCATGGATTTAGCAGTACAAGTTTCCTTGAACTTTTTCAGTGACGTCCCTTATGGACACCACCCGTTATCCCAATTAATGGGGATTTTCCTGGGGGGTGACAGGGGCTTTTGGAGGTGCAAAGGTTCTGTTTGTATGAGGAGAACTTCTGGAGAAGGGAAGGAGGGAAGAAAGGAAGAATGGAAGAGGGGAAGAAGGAAAGACTGGAAGAGGGGCAGAAGGGAGGAAGGGAAGAAGGAAAGGAGAAGGGGAAAATGGAGGGAGAGGGGGAGGAAAGGAGAAGGGGAGGATGGAAGAAGTGGAGAAGGAAAGGAGAGGGGAAGAAGGGAAGAAAGGAAGAATGGAAAAGGGGAAGAAGGAAAGAACGGAAGAAGAGAAGAAGAAGGAATAAAGGGAAGAAGTGCAGAAGGGAAAAAGGGAAGAAAGGAAGAATGGAAGAGGGGAAGAAGGAAAGAATGGGAGAAGGGAAAAAGGAAAAGAGGGAAAAAGGGAAGATTGCCTCCAGACGTCATCATGCAAGCCATGAAAAATGGCCTGTGCATCCCATTGACAGAAAATCATGGAATTACAGAGTTGTTAAGGTTGGAAAAGACCTTTAAAATCAGGTCGCACCATCAACCCAGCACCGCCCCTGTGCCCACCATTACAGCGTGTCCTCGAGTGCCACATCCACGCTTTGCGACATTTTCAGGGATGGCGATTCCGCCACTGCCCCGAGCGGCCTGTTCCAATGATTCACCCCCCTTTCCATGAAAAAAATAAATCCTAATATTGAGCCCAAACCACTTTGTATGTCTGCAATGTGTTCCCCATGGTTTTAATCTTGAGGGAGGGATGAAGTGGTGACGAGGCAGGTCCAAAAACGGGGAGAGACACTTGGAAGAGGACCTTGGGAATTCTGGCTTGCTGTTTTCCTCAACTTACGGTTGTACTGCCTCCTAAATTCCTGTAGCTCCTGGACTGAATCCAGCAGCATTCTGCAGGAGCTGGATTTGAACTTTCGCTCGTGGTGGAAACCATCAGACATGGCAGCACCTGGACCATGATGGGAAATCATGGAAAACATGTAGGAAATTGGGAGAAGCACCCAAAAGTGCTGTGGGACGTGCTGCAACCACGAGTTGGTGCTCCCACTCCATCCCTTGTGGATGACCCATTTCATCCCACAGGGGTAAAAAATTCCTGAATTTCTTCCCTGTGACCTCCTGCAAAGCAGACTGGGCTGAGCCTAAAACGTGGATCATTTCAAGTTCAATTTTAGGCAGCTTTAGCCGAGGATTGGTGGATTTTGCCTCTAAAACCTCGGATGTGTTTCCCACCCCGCATCTCCTGGGTGCCCTTGGTGCTGCAGTTGCAGCCCTAATGACGTTTCCATGTCTGAGATCGTAACTGAGACATTTCCATGGAATACCTGGGGCATTCCTGCCCCGTGTCCCGGCCACGCTTCCAGCGATCCCAGCCCAAACAGAAGCCTCACTCTTGTGGCCATGGACCGTTTTTCCTTCCCCGCGTTTTTGGCCGTTAAAGTCTCCGCTGCCTTCCTAAATCCGGCCCCGGGACCGGGCTTTGCAGACTTTGGCAAAGGTGAATTCCACAGGATGTGGGGCCATTTCCTCTAATTTCTCTTAAATATGGCCACTAGTTAAGTTTTACGGACTGTTTTCCTGACTCCTTTCCTGTTCTCATTCCAGGGAGCGGGAACGGTGGCGCTGCCGGTTGATCCTGCTGCAGCTGGATTTTCCTCTCCCGGTTTTCCACTCCAAGGAGATTCCCAAACCAGAAACATCCTTAAACCAAACTCCATTGCTGTTGCCGAGGTTCCGGCTCCTCCAAAAACGGTGATCCCCTTTTTTCCACAGGTTTCTTTCACTCGTTCCCAGGGTCTCCGGGCGGAGCACTGGGATGTACTGGATACGGCTGAGGTTTTGGTGTCCTCCACTCTCCTCCTCCCTCAATCCAATCCCACTTCCCCCTGGAATTTCCAAGGCCAGGTTGGGCAGGACTTGGAGCACCCTGGGATAGCGGAAGGTGTCCTTTGGATGGGATTTACCAAAACATTCCATGATTCTGTGATAATAAAAAAAAAGCCAGGAGCAGTGTCCCATAAAACCATTGGAAGGACAACGATGTGATGTGCTCCACAGCTGGAGCCATAAATGTTTATTTTTACTCTGACATTTTTTCCTTTATTTCTTCTTCTTCTTCTTCTTCTTCTTCTTCTTCTTCTTCTTCTTCTTCTTCTTCTTCTTCTTCTTCTTCTTCTTCTTCTTCTTCTTCCAAGAAAAAATTCCCTGAATCCCAGTTCCCCACCAGTGGAAGGAGGGATGGACCTGCAGCAAGGGCTGCGCTAGGAGTGAATAGCCTTCCCAGAATTCCAAGGTTGGGACTGAAGGAAAAACACTCTGCGAAGGTTCCCAGGCCAAAGCCCTGGGGCAACTGAAAGCTAAATTAAAAGGGGAAAAAAAATGAATATTCCCTATTAAACCCAAACCCCAAAGCCTAAGGAAAACACTAAAAGCAATGATTAATATGACAACTGGGCAGCTTTCCCTGAAGACCTGAATTCCCATCAGGATAATCAAATTTGTCTTAAAAATGATAAATAGAGCTACCACTGACCTAAAAACGTTCCTTGATCCCACCACGCTCCAGCTCTTCAAACAGTGGCTGCTTCATTGGGAAAAAAAAAACCCATTTAAATAAACAAATCATATAAAACAAAACCCACAGGCCCGACACGGATTTTTTCAACGTTCCCTCAGTCTTTTTTGCTGTTCCGTTCCCTCCCTGGTGTCCAGGTGTAAACAATTCCCAAAAAGGGAGGTCTGTGTCCCTGAATTCCAGCAAAGGTAGCGCTTTGTCTTTCTTTCCCAGAAAGGCTCTCTTTGTGCGGAGTTTCTCCGCCAAACCCGGAGATGTTTGGGCCTTTTGATTATTTTTCCCCCCTCCATTTTTTTTTTTTTTTTTTTTTTCTCACATTCCCGTCT